>JAECUM010045509.1:0-22354 GCA_016617855.1 Megalonaias nervosa
TAGTGTTTCCGTTTCACCTAGAGTTTCAAGTTCGTTGCTAACAAATGACCCCAGTACTACTATCTATTACGATAGCTTAATTTATTCTTTATATGTTATTAGCAATCATTTTCTTCCCCAGCCTCAATGTAATAGCGATAGATTGGCATTGATTTTCTTAGTGATTCTATTATTTTTTTACTCTAGAGAATTACCTATAAGTATCGAGTGTGCTATTACTCCATAGTTTCTGATAAAGTCATAGTTTTAAAAAATCAATTTACATTCAAGGAATATTTTCACAGGGCACGTTACCAAAATCATCGACTACAGAGAGTATCATGTTTAGGTCTATGGTTTTGTCATTACCCTTGTAGGTCAATAACATTGCTGGACTGTCAGGGATGATGAAGACAACTTCTAGAACTTGTGAGAACTCACGCAGTGGTACTTCTACCTAAAGTTCTTATGATTAAGAATATTGTTTGCTGGTATAGTCTAACAAGCATCAACTAATATATATTTATGTATATGGTATATTTAAAAAATATGCAAATTAGTATGCATACAGTTTTATATGAGACGGTATGGAGTGGTCTGCAGACGGGAGATGTAAACGTCTATGTCGCAATGGAAAACTTTACTGTTGGATCATCTTGCATTGGGTCGCAAATGAAGGAAAAGGGCAATCGATTTTTAAAACGCTCATAGAATCAACATTTGTTGTATGTGTGGGGCACTATGGGAGTTTAACATTTTAGGATGGCACAGGAGTAATACAAAAATTAATATTAGGATATCTCTTTGGCGTTTATAGGAATTTAACATTGATCCAAAGACACGTTCCTACTGCAACAAAGATGTCAATTTTGTAAGGGTGTCATACGCACTTATGATGTAAAATGACACTTGACTTAAAAATATTCCAAATTTGTCTTTGGTGCATGCCCAATGAAGACAATATTTTACGGATGTGCGGTAAAAATTCTCAGCGCATGCGCAAACAAAAGAATCATTACAACATTTGAATAGAACATAAAATGAAAAACGCATATAAACAATTATATCCCTACAACAATGTTTTCATTGTTTTAGTTTATCTTTCATTGTTTTCTGTCAATCTTTGTTTTTCTAAGGGATGTTTCCTTTCATGTCCTTGTGTCTTGTCAAGTTTGCTTTCTTTCACATTCGTGTTTATACCATATCAATCGGTGCATAGACAAGTTTTGCCATTCATCATCGACTTGTCCACAAAGGAAAACTCGGCAGAGGATCAGCAAAAGATTTGGTGAGCTTTTGATATACCTATAGAGTGTGAAGCACCTTCAAGGCAGTGTTGAGGAGATGGAAATATATGCCAAATAGACGATTAAAGGGAAATGATCTCATTTCAAATGGTTAAGCAAAACACGAGTTTGCCTTGAAAGAGGAAGTCAAAAAGACGACAAAAAGACTGAGTGCTAGATAAGAGGATCCAGAGACATGTATAGTCATAAGATCAACAGTGGCATAAAAACAACGAGAACAGAAGCAAAAAGTGCTGTAACCCTTCCGCTCCAGAACTGAAGACTGGAAAAAGGAGGTAAGGGAGCCTAATGTAGGGATCAACGTCTACTTTAGGAGATGTGACACTTAAAGATGTTTCAAGAAGTGCCCTAGTTGCTGAGTCAGGCTTGTGTGGTGAAGTTGTAATGAATAGCTGTCACCTCCAATATCAATATGAATGTCTTTTTCGGATCACCCAGATCTGTAGAAGCATATATACCATTTACTATTGCTAAACTATGAGTGTCTATGTATGTGTATCTTCAAAAACAGGCATATATCAATACCTTTCCATCGTTGTTGGTGTGAAATTGTTTAGTTGTGTGTGATAATATGTTTACGTATAAGTGCAAATGTGAGCACTTTTACATTCGCCTTCACCCCACTCTGGTTAAGTAGGTCTGTATATGCCTGTGAGGTAGAATGCAGAATTCTAGGGCTGTGTGACTGTATCACTGTGTGTATTTATGTATATATGTTTTCATGTATACGTAAGTTTGCCTATATAATTGTTTCTTTTGTATTTTTAACTTTTGATTTGGTCTAAAATGTAAATATTTTTTACAAATATGTATACTTGGTAGTATGTTTGTAGTACATGCTTTGTTGTAAATCGTTGTACCTTTTATTTACTTTGGTACTCTTCCTTTTTTTACTTCTTCTCGGCACAAGCACAAAAACATTATTTCGTTCCTCATGCACATTTTGTTTCCATTGGGAATGTGAATAAAGAGTAGACAATTTTTTTAGATATCTATAATTTAAATGGCGAAGGATCTTTTCTACTGAAGTGATAATGATCTCTTACTTTTGTAGCTGTGACAGTGGTAAACGCTCCTATGGCACGTTGGTAGGATTTGGTGTCTTATATACTAGCTTTATCAGGAATCTCTTTTTCATAAATATAACATATATTTATGGAATTAGTAATGATTCCATTTTTATTATTAAAGTTCATTTCAGCAGCGTTTCTTTGACTCGGTTCTTCGTAGTAGTTTCTGCAAAAGATTGTACAGTTTCATTCAAGTTACTTATTTAGTCGGCTTTTGTCATCTTTAGACCTATACTATTGGCTGCTTATTTGCTGTCATTTTGCAAATAATTTATTTGAGATTTGTTTGTATTTGTTTATTAGCTTAATACTTCTTTCGAAATAGGAACATATAATATATACACACTGTATGCATCTGGGATGTTTGCTAATTTTTTTAAAAAACAACACTTTTCTGGCATTGTGTCTACTGTGTTATCTATTTGGGTGCATACAACAGTATGTTCAAATAATTTTAAGTAAAAATGGAATGAAATGAAAACAGTTCTTACACAGTTATTTTCTCATTCACCTTCCTCAAGTATAGATGATACTAATTTGGAAAATCATTTTTTTTTCACAGCATTGTTAAGTGTATCACTACTCATTAAATATTATCTACATTTATATTACTGTTTCTTTGTCTTTCTGTTATTCTAACTAACATTTGTAGGTCATCTCATGGTTGTAAAACATTTTTAGATATATTAAATTCAGTTTCGATTATTATACCTCTTCAATATTTTTGACATTTAATAAACCAGGATTATAATTTAAGCCATTGGGATATATATTATTCAGATGTTGACGACTATATGTATCGTTTAATAGATGTTTAATTTTAACATTAACAATATTTATTGGCAGAATTGAAATATCTCGTAAACTATAGATGTCATGTCTCAACTGAATGGCAACAGGAGAAGAAAGGGATGGATAGATAAAACTCTTTGTGGCAAATGTATGTTCCTGCCTTTACGAACGTGCTTATTAGTTTGTACAACATGTTGTATGCCAAACTTTTTAAAAGTTATATATAAAAAGTGATATGCCCATTTAAGATCACAAGGAATCTTTAATATTTTGGTGCTGTCTTTTGTACATAACTGCAAATAGTTAGACTCCTGAATGTACCATTCTTTCATGTTAATTGGTTATTGGAAAGAGTTTTAGTAATTTGATGAAAATATATGGCGAATGTGAGAATGCGTGGCCTTGTGTTTCAGTGGATGAAATGTCTTATATCGTCCGATGAAAAGAATATTGCTATTTTAATACCAATAAAGAATAAAAACAAAATGCTTTATGGTTGGGTTTTTAGAGTGATTTAAAAAGAATGTTTTAACATAGGAGGGTGGGTGACATAGATTTAAAGAAATAAAAAGAGAATAGAATGATTTGTGGCGTATGATCTAAATTTAATCTGCTACTAATAGGAATGATGATATATTGGTACTGCTGAGAAAAATATTTCGATGGTATATTGTAGACACTCATTATATCATCTCCCAAAACGTTTTAGTTAAGTACATGCTTGTGCTTGAACAAATATATTATATTGTGTTGTTAACAATTGTAATATATATATATATTATATATATATAATCTTTCAAAGCGAAGATTACGCAAACATCACTCGTTTGTAACTCTGTTAATTAACATGATTATGTAACACATAAGAAATGCTGAACACGGGTGGGCTGATGACGTCACCCTTTACATACGACCATTGCCTAAGGGTACAACAAGTCGAGAAAGACATTGAATATAAGCATAAGAAACATTTTGTGAAGAAAATGGGATACAGTTTTGAAAGCACCAGAGGAATGTGCGATGCAATTTGCTAATAACGTTTTACTTAACATTGTCTGTAACCCAGACGAACAAACAAACAACAAGGAAAAATCCGTACAAAACTGTAGAAAGAAGTAGGAAGACATTGAATCCGATTTTATGCATTGGAATAGATTAATATTATATGTACAAATTAATATGAAACACGAATTATACTTTCTGAGCAATTGTCTTCACTGAAATGAATCTTTTTCCTTGCTAAATAGCAAGCTACTCATTACAAACAAAAAAAGAAAGTTAGCTACAAACCGCGCACATCGATCGAGTCTTACATAACTGCTATGTATGTTTGTAGCATTTATACTCAAGATAGATGGCGTATACTATAATATCTTATACACGTCATAGTCAGACTACACGACCTTGGGTTTGCAGTATTAGTCCAAAAAAAGAAGTCATATGTTCCCATGCAAATGCAGCAACCTGTAAGTGGAGAAATGCGACCTGATAGTACATACATAAAAAATGAAACAAAGAATGAGATTGTGGCATAGATACGGCTATTTGTTTAGTTCGCCGCTGACACAAAATCACAACCTTATTATTTTAGAAATGCCGATATAGCGCCTGTATTTAAGCACGCACAAGTGGATTCCGGATCTAAATAATGCATGCAGAGTCAGGATTTGGGTAAAATGTGTCACATCGAAAATAGAAAGGTCATCTTTTTTTAAAAAAGAAAAAACCGGCATTTTCGATAAATAACGCAATTTATTAAAGTGTACATTCACTTCAAGTGAAATGTTTGAAACGTTTTGTTATTAAACCAAATACTGTAAACAAAATAAAAAATCTTTCAACGGACAATATTATACATTGGAATAATTTTGTTACATTAAATGAACTTATAATGAAACTATAATGCACAACTGCAATTATAGTAATAGTAATGTTAATCGTGCTTCATCAAACTCCATTTACCTATGCATGCATGTTCTTTGAGTCGATCTTGTTTTCTATCCGATAACGGTACTGTGATGTCATTCCGATAGATATGCATTCTAATATGATATTTTTTTATCGATCAGTTATGCTTTTGATGCTCACCTTCTTTTAATTACGCAATATAATGTATGTGTATAAGCTTCTTGATTCAGGGACGTGACGAGAACTGTTCGATAGAAAACTTGCTGCAACTGATATTTAAATGTATATTTAATTCACTAAAAAAAAAAAACAGTATGCTAAGGAACTTTAAATGCATATTTACCTCACTAAAAGAAATAATATATGAATAACCATAAAATGCATAATTATCGTACTTAAAATAAGCACTTGTGTTAATGACCTTCAAATGCATATTTATCACACTTTAAATAAGCACTGTGTTAATGATCTTCAATGCATATTTATCTCACTTAAAATAAGCACTGTGTTAATGACCTTCAAATGCATATTTATCTCAATAAAGATAAGCATGATGTTAATGGCCTTCAAAGGCATATTTGTCTCACTAAAGATAAGCATCATGTTAATGACCTTCAAATGCATATTTATCTCAATTAAAAAACGATCTGTGTTAATGACCTTCAAAATGCATTTTTACCTCACTTAAAAACATGCTTTTATGTTGATGACCTTCAAATGCATACTTACCTCACTAAAACAGGCATTCGGTTAAACAGTATATAATATCTGTTCTACAGAATATAAATTTGTTGCATGTTTGTCTTTGTAATGTACACTCCCACTGTTAGATTGAAATAATAAATAATTAATAAAGACGTGACAAATGATTAACTTCTCTCCATCATTTTCCTAACTTACCGTGTATACACGTTTTTATTTTGTGCCTAACATTGCCTCATATTCAACAAATACAATTTCTCACCGAGTCGTGAGACTTAATGCAAATACAGTTTGTCTTCGTCTTTTCCTATTCCTTCTATTAAAATAAAAAGGCTGAACAGAAGGTATTAGGTCAAGTTTAGGTCATATCGTAACAGAACTTTCGAGTACAGAGAGAGACAGAGAGAGAGAGAGACAGAGACAGAGACAGAGAGAGAGAGAGACAGAGAGAGAGACAGAGAGACAGAGACAGAGAGAGATACGCAGTATAAATCAAGCATCCAAATAAGCTTAAACAATATTAATTAGTGAACTTTCATAATAAGTCTAATCAATATTAATGTGTGAGCTTTCTTGTGACAGCATGAAAATAATGCACATTTTGGAATCCTGCTGCTGACTAATCAGAAACTATTAAAATTTTCATAGGTAAACAATCAAATCACTTGTATGCTATTTACAATTCGACTATTAATACGAGTAGTAGACTAATGAAGAATCGAGAGTATTTACAACATGCAAAGGTTTCCTTATGTACATTTGACGTCGACCATTTTGAAAACTGGCACACTAACAATATGGAATTTTCCGAAATGGGAAATGTACGGCTAGATCATTAACAAAATACATCAATTTAATTTGAATCTTTAAATGAAAAAGAAAAATACAGACATTAAAACAATTAATATAAGTTTAGATACAATATTAACAAAATAAAGGGAAGTCGGAAAAAATACTAATTAGAATTGTAACAAAAGGAATAGCTTACATGAAGAAAGTTGTCCGTGCCTCGTAAGTAAACAAGGTGCTGTGTTGTATTACACTGGTCTACAATTTTTAAGAAATCGTCTGCTTCAGAGATAAAATGTGCTATTTATTATGGATTTTGATGTGATGAATTCAAATATGACAATTAAAACAACTGATTGGTTACTGTTTCCAAGATATTTAAATTCTTAGATTTTACATTTATCTATATTGTGCAGATAATAGAGTTTTAATCACACATTGTTAACCTAGGTCTTTTCATGTATATATGGTTCCTTTACATGATAATATTTCACATGTCCTGTTTATGTAACAATTTAAAAAACAGGAAAAGGGTTATATAAATGAAATGTATTATGAAACAAAAGGCCAAAAACTATTATGCATATATAAATACATAGATTAATCCTTATTCAGCGCGTACTAGGCACTTCTTGGCTTGTCTCTTGTATTCATTAAACGGAGCATCTCTTCTCACTGTCCAGCAATAGCCTGCAAGTATTGATGGGTTTCATTTGCCCTAATAGCATTTCTCCATTGATTGAATGTCCTGGAGAAATCATTCGCTCTGCTCGTCGCTCACTGCTCCGCAGTTCGGTGGAAAATATCTTGATGAGAGTGCAAAAATGTATCTTTTGTGACATGTTGCAACCAAGGCCTTAAGGTATGCCTTAAGGAGGTTTTCCACCAACTCCCTGTAATTGTCTGCCTTGTTGTTTCCGAGAAAATTTGTTACCACTAACAAGAAGGCTTTCCGTGCCATCTTTTATAGTGCACAGTCAAATGCATCATCTCGAAAAAGTTGACGAATCTGAGGACCAACAAAGACACTTTCATTTATCTTAGCTTCACCTTAGAAATTTTCCACGGAGGTGCTTGAAAGCTGCTTGTGTTTTGTCCTTGACAAAGTTCTTCATCAGACCCAGCTCGATGTGCAAGGGTGGTAACAAAGTCTTCCTTGATTCAACAAGTGGTGGAAGCTGAACACTTTTCTTCCCAGGCTCCAATGACTGTCGGAGTGGTCAATCTCTCTTAATGTAGTGGTAATCTCTCATACAACTATCCCATTCGCAGAGAAAACAGCAGTACTTTGTGTATCCAGTCTGCAGACGAAGCATGAGAACAAGAACCTTCAGATCGCCACAAAGCTGCCATTAATATTGGTCATAGTTTATGCACCTCAAAAGTTGTTTCATGTTTCCATAGGTTCCCTTCATTTGCACTGCATAACCAACTGGAATTGATTGCAAAACATCGCCATTATGCAGCAAAACAGATTTAAGACTCGTCTTCGATGAATCGATGAACAATCTCCACTCATCTGGATCATGAACGATGTTGATGGCTGCCATCACACCATCGATGTTGTTGCAGGCTACAAGATCACCTCCCATGAAGAAGAATGGAACAAGATCCTTTTGACAGACACTGAACATGGAAACCCTAACATCACCTGCTGTAGTCTTGAGCCTAACATCTCTGCCTTACTCTTGGATAGTTCCAAATCCACGACAAGGTCATCTAGTTCATCTTGTTTTATGAGGTGTGGTTCAGAGGAGGACGATGGGCGATAATATGGGTCATGTGACATCGATGGTTCAGGACTAGAAGTTTCATCCTCTTGTGACACAGTTTGTCATGAGTGAGCACCTGAGTGATTGAGGAGTGAGTGATCGATCAGTGCACGAGACGCATGAAGGGGTTTTGGCTTTTCTGTTATATTGTATCCTTCACGGAAAATAACCCCCACGACCCGAGGGTGTTGTGTTAGCCTCTTTGTGTACAACGCTCGGCTCACAATGGCTCCCACCGGGGGACCGACAGGATAGGAGATGGTGGATAGACATATAAACCAGACCGAAGTACCGCCACCAATGCAGACTGAAGAGTGCATATTTAGCAGAGGAAGTTAACGCTTTTTCCTGGTGATTTAGTGAGTTTTTTCCAACCCGAACACAAAAAACAAGAGGCGCATGCATTTTTCTTTCATAGTATTTTTCGTGAGAAGAAAATCGAACTCGGATTACAGTGCGATGACGTCATTATCTTGGCAGAAAATGGACATGAACAATGTGTATTGTGTATATAAAACTGGCATTAATGTGTTTTGTGTTATGTGTTCTGTGTCATATTAAGGTTATATATTTTCGAAAGGAAGGATTCTTGTTACTGTAAGTTAACATTTTCATCGATTCTTGGCCTGTTTAGTACCGTGAGTCATCTTTTTTAACTCTATAGTTTTGCTAATCGGTAGAGTTACATAGTTAAATCATTTTATTCCAACACGGGCTAGCAGCATGGTTTGACCCGCATATCCATGTGCGGCACAGAAATCACTTGGTCAAATCTAGGTTATGTTCTGCTCTGTCATTGTTTAAATTCATATTGACATATTGTCTTTACCAATTTCAAGGACTTGTTTGTTACTAAAAATAATTCTGCCTAAATTCAATGAACATTCCAATGACATCTATAGTATTTATTATGA
This sequence comes from Megalonaias nervosa, assembly GCA_016617855.1. Lineage (NCBI taxonomy): Eukaryota > Metazoa > Mollusca > Bivalvia > Unionida > Unionidae > Megalonaias > Megalonaias nervosa. Next base: position 9,234 of record JAECUM010045509.1, read on the forward strand.
AAGCTAAGTCTTTGTATTGTTCATATTTATGTTTAGTGTTTTACACCATTATAAGTTTAATAGATATGAGAGCTTACGTCTAATATTCTTAGGGCTTTCTAGATCTTTCAGGAGTGCAGAAATTTCTCTAACAAGCACTTTAGAAATTTTGGTATATTATTGTACATAAAGAAATTAAGTCATTTTACAGTAATATTGGTATTAATCTTGACAAAAAATACCTCATTATTGTTTTTTTCAGAGATCTTAAATAGTAGCTGATATTTTTTTCTCCCTAAGTTGTGGTTTTAGGACAAATCGCTGTTGTACAATAAATACAAGTCATTAAACGATTTGTTTCCCGTGGTTATATTTACGCGCGATTGTTTGGGTTTCTCTTCGTGATGGCTACAGGTAAGAATCCCATGACAGTAAAGGAGATGATACAGGCATTGAATGCCAGTGGGCATGTGGTAAATCAAGTTTGGGCTCCGCCTAAATCCGTTGTACCCACAGCCAAACCCGTTATACCCCACTCCACTCTCTTTTGCACAGTACTTCTGTTGTAGGTATCGGGAGAGGATAGCTCAGGCACCTCGGTATACAGAATGTGGATACCAAGCCAAAGGTTAGTATAGGTGCTTCAGCACTATTAGACGATTCCCAGGGTACTTGTTCCGCTCTCAATGCTACACCCTCCCCACTCACTTCCACCGCAGTACCCAAGATCTCATTCTTTTCAGGGGACGAGCCGGTACAGAAAGGTGACGTCACATACTACGAATGGAGATCCGAGGTAAAAATGTCTCCTACCTGAGTATCCTCGGGCTATTATGATTCAGGCGCTCAGATGGTCTCTACGAGGCCGGGCGATACATACCGTCATAGCATTAGGCGAGATAGTATCCACTGAAGCCATATTGAAGCGCATTGATATTGCCTTCGGAAATATGTCAACTCAAGGCATGATCATGCAAGAATGTTTCAACTATTTCCAAAGGGAATGGGAATCTGTGACTGCCTTCGGTTGTAGACTGGAAATACTTTTACAAACCGCGATCGAAGCGGGCCACATCAGCGAAGAGGATAAGCACGGCCTCCTCAGACAGAAGTTTTGGTTTTCACCGAGGAGTGACCTCCTGAAGAGCCACATTCACCAGAAGTTTGACACCATCACTAACTATGATGAGTTACTGAGAGAAATTAGAATGGTCGACAAGCAGCTTGACTTGCCGAACGACGCTGGCCAAATCCCAACTAAGAAAGTATACCACCAGCTCATCGTAGAATGCGAACACGAAAGGCATAAACTAGAGAGAGAGATTTAAATTCAAGGATCCAATAAATAGAGGGGAGATTAGGACCTCAAATCAACGCTCTTACTAAACAGCTGCAAGAACAGTCTTTACTCCTCAGAGAACTGACGGAAATTAATAGAGGGCAGAGTAGCGATAACAAATTTGGCCGAAAAGACAACAATAAACCAGGCCATTACAGAGAAATGCGGTTTCTTGGGCAATCCCCAAAGTCCAAGAATCTACTTGTTTCTTTTTGGACTTGGGGCGCTGCTCACAAAACCGCCTTCGCCACCCTCAAAGACAAGCTGACCTCTACCCCGATGTTAGCATTTGCCTATTATGCTAAACCATTTATCGTGCATACTGATGCTAGTAGCTCTGGTTTAGGCGCAGTCCTAGATCAAGAGCAAGATGGTCTGAAAAAGGTCATTACTTACACGAGTCGTGGACTGAGTCCCAGTGAACTGCGTTATCCAGCACATAAGCTCGAGTTTTTGGCGTTAAAATTGGCTATGACGGATAAAATCCATGACTATCTCGTAGGTTCATCCTTCGAGGTGGTCACGGACAGCAAACCATTGACATGCGTCCTTTCGACGGCAAAGCTTGTCGTTACAGGGCATAGATGGGTTGCTTCTCTAGCAAATAACGATTTTTTCATCAGATATAGAGCTGACAAAAATAACATTGACACCGACACCCTCTCGCCTTTACCACAAATGTTCCCCGACGTGGTGGAAGCCATTTGCCGTGCTCCACCGTCTCTGTTCTCTTGATTGACAGTGGTTTGGATGATGCTGAACCTCATTCGGCCGATGAGTTATTCTCATCTGAACGTTGTAACAACATTATTTTGGACAGGGAACAGTTGACCGATAAAACACAATAGCAAAAGTTATTAACCTGAAGAGTAAGGGTTTTTGGCCCAGGGAGGGGGATCTCCGGAGAGGGCATTCGTCTGTGCAGAAATTTCACCGTGAATGGAACCGCCTTGTAGTTGAAAACGGCTTTCTCTACTGAACCACTTCTCTTCATGGTCAATCAAGCAGACAGCTTGTCATCCCAGAGTCATACTGGAGGCTGGCCTTGAAAGGTATCCAGAACGACATGGGTCACCAGGGTAAGTAGAAGACTCTCTGGTTAGCTAGGCAAAGGTTTTATTGGCCTGGTCTGGAGAAGAACGTTAATTGCAAGGTGGAGTCTTGCGAGCGGTGTATACGCAGAAAGACTCTGGTTAGGGCAATGGCTGAATTAACCACAATTCACTCCACTCTCGCCCTATAGATCTCGTCTGCATAGACTTTTGTCAATAGAGCGGTCTAAAGGAGGGTTTGAGAGTATCTTGGTGATAACTGATCATTGCACCAGGTATGCTTAGGCCGTTCCTTGTCGCAACCAAACGGCTCAGACTACCGCTAAAGCCCTTTATGAGCATTTGTTTAGATATTACAGTTTCCCGGAATTGCTTCACAGTGGTCAGGGACATAATTTCCAGGGTAGGGTTATAAAGGAGATATGCTAATTGGCTAACATACAGAAGTCTTGCTCATCCCCATTTCATCCACTTGGAAATGGTGCCTGCGAACACTTCAACGGAACGCTATTAAAAATGCTATGGACATTGGAGGAAGAGCAAAAACAAGATTGGAAGTCGGCCATTGCTCCAATTGTCCATGCATATAATGCTTCTAAGCATAATTCCACTTGATTCTCATCCCATTTTCTTATGTCGTGGTGGCACCTGCGGTGTTAGGTTGACACTATCTGGGCACCGCACCAGATTGTGGCGAGGCTACTTCAGAGCCTCACACGTACGCCGACAAACTGAAAGACCGCCTCCGATTCGCCTGCAAAACCTCTGCGAGGGAGTCGTGCAATAGCCATGTTAAGAACAAGGTCCAGTACGAGAAGAAGGTCCGATAGTCCAAAATTGAAGTAGGGGACCGAGTCCTAGTGCACAATGTTGGACGAAAGGGAAAACAAAAATTAGCCGACAAGTGGACCAAGTACGTCTATCAGGTGATATCGATCCCAATTTAGATATGCCAGTGTATAAGACAAGAAGGATCGCAGATCCGAAATCTATACGCACATTGCATAGTAATATGTTTTCGCCCTTTGACTATCTTACTTGCGATCCAGCCCCCACGAAATCGGTTCGGAAGAATCCGAGTGTACAAAATGTTACCCCTTCAGAGTCGAGCTCTGAATCTCTGAGTTCTGATTCAGACACCGTGAGGTATGTTATACCATACAGACGACCCGGTTGGGCCGGGAAGGAGATTGTTCGACCCCGTGAACACCCCACACGGACCGCTCCTGATAGTAGATCTCGATCTATTATCGACCCCCATATTAGTCAGCCTCTTGAAAGCGTAATCTTTCAAAATATTGGGTCTAGGAAATATGAAAGTAGTTTAAATGAACTAACAACTCATTTTTCTAGCCCCTCACATGCCTCGAATGAGAGCACTCAGCTCGGATAAGCAAACGTGTCTCCTGAAAGGTCAGTTCGAAAATCCACCATATTAGAGGGAGACCCAGAGAGCCAGTCCGTGACGTTAGTCCAGAGCCAACCATTACCACAGGTGTCGCGTGAAGACTCAGGCCAGCAACTGGTAAGGCTTTCTACTAGAGAACTAAAACCACCCGACTGGCTAGGACAATGGATATATTCGCAGACGATTTATTACGTGTGAATTACTGCGGTCTATCCGTATCTTTCAGGCGTTCTTTGTCTTTATTTTAGTAGATAGGAGTGATACTGAATATCCCATTTATTGTCAGTCTAATGCAAAAATATAAATATAAGGGGACAATTAGACATCATTATGTAAGTCATTGTAGTTTCAATTTCAGTGGTTTTATGTATTTAACTTTTTGCCGGGCAAATTAACTTATTAAGCTCTGTAGATTTGTTTATTATTTACTTGTCTTCCATGTTATGAACTAATATTGCTGCAGAATGATGGATAAATGTGGGGGTAGTGGACTTCCATGGAGAATCTGGTGGATTCGAATCCCACTGGGGCTGACCTACTAGGTCTTTTATGGTTTTGATTTTAATACGATGAGGATGAACTTTCATATTTTTAATTGTTGCTTTTAAATCTTGATATCATATGTGAATAACTGTCATGCATTAATGTTTTTCTTTATTTCTGAAGACACGATGTATATTCCTGATTGATTATTTATTGCAGTAAATTATCTTTTTTCTGCAGGCACAAATTTGTTAAATGTTTACACTTAGGGCAATAGCATGTGACCCGGGTGCGTGTTTGTCATGAGTGAGCGCGTGAGTGAGTGAGTGATCGATCAGTGCACGAGGCGCATGAAGGGGATGATAACATTGAGTTCCTGGCATTTAATAAAAGCAGTATGCGCTCGTCGTATCGTCTCTGGACGAACGATTATTCATTTTGTTTAGGCTAATGGTGGCGAATACAATTCGCGAGAATTGTAGCATCTGAATGTTTAGGGTCTTCGTGTCTGGTAAGTTGTCATTTATTTTATCGTGTTGCTATATATTGAAATACTGGCGTGCGGGTTGTGTATCGTATTTGTCTCAATTGCAGTATTGTATATGTAAGTATTTGTTCTATTGTTTTTGTATCGTATATCTCTTTCGTTGTAGGTTTTTACTTTTTTTCTGTTTTCTCTTATGCTTGACGGTAAATAAACCTTACGACCCGAGGGTGGTTTTTTTTGCCTCTTTTGGTACAACTCCCGGCTCACACTCTTCTTTGTCTGACACAAGTAAGAATGATTTTGGTGCATCAGGAACCGGCCGTACGTCTCCGTGGGGTATTGGGCGTATAGCTGATGTAATGTTTGGATAATGCACATTCCACTTTTTCTTCTTTGTCACACCTTTCCCACCTGGAGGCACCATGCAGAAGTAACTCTTGCTCATACGATATGTTGGCTCTCTCCAAATCATTGGCACTGCAAAGGGCATCGATTTCCTTTTCCTGTTCAATCACTGGCGAAGATTTGTTGGACAAGTGTTGCGGCTGATGTGTGTGGCCAAACTTTGGTCCTGATCTCCAATTTGGCAGTCAAAATAACGGTGATAGGCTTTCTTAGCCATAGTGGGTTATACTGCATTTTTGTGACACAAGTCATTTCACCACAAACACAGAAGTTATCTGCATTGTTTACACAAGTACGAGGCATCTCTGCTCACTTTGGCTAAACTGAAAGGTATCCCTTTGCAAAATCAAACACTGACAAATAAGAGAGCACGACACTGCATGATTTCTAGAGCTGATATAGGGCAATGCTTTCAGCAGAATAGTGTAAGCTTAGTCATGATTGCATGACTTCTAGGAATAGCATGATGCAATTCATATCATTTATGACTGATTACAAGCTTCAGATTGCATCATTCATTGATTTTCCTAAAAGGAAAGTACTGTCCAAACCCAGTCATGGATTTATTCATAGATCCAGTCAAAGATGTATTTTAGTCATCTCTGGTTTAAATTGAGATCCCTTCCCTTTATCACTCACTTATCCTTCGCCATTCCCAAGTCAAGGGTCATCTATACTGACCCAGTATCATATCTTTAAAACTAGAAGCAATCGACAATTTTAAGTATCATTTTCGTTCTCAGTGACCCAGAATTAGTAAAGTTTAACTAAATTTATTTCGGAAACATTTTGGTTGTTGACCAGTGTAATTGGATGTTTGCCAGGAATCAATTTACGAGTGTCTTGTTTTTAAAAATATCGACCTGCCACACCTGTAATAATTTGATTGCGTAAAGTTACGTCTTCCAAGGCAACTAAATGTAATTAGCCAAAGAAAACTGTAAAGGCTTGTTACCTATACAACATTTACAGAATTAAGCACACGTCGTGTAACTAGACATGTGTTGACCTAGTAGCAAGTTATAACGGACTCCGGTGCAAAGTGCTCGAGCCAATCCGTATCCACACAACCATTTTCACTTGTGGCAAGCGTTGATAGCAGGGCACCATTGAACTGTTAGGACCGTGCTTGGATATTTCTGTTCTTTAGCACTTGTGCTTCAGGTTAGCTGGTAAAATTATTTTAAACCTCTCCCACCACCAATCCCATATATACGCTATTATTATTATTATTATTATTATTATTATTATTACGCTGCCGTAAAAATTATGTTATATAGTAATCACTATTCTGGAGACAACATCGGTGGCGCTAACTTGTTAATTTCCAACATATATTCACACACATATACATACAATATGTATGCAGTTGTCCAGTTTTTCTAATCTCACTCACATTGTTCTTATATTATTTTGATCAATTACTGTTTTAATGTGACCCTTATTAGCTTTTTGAATGTTATTTCGTAGATGCATCAGTAGATACATACATATATAGAAAAAGACAGACAGACAAACCAATGCATGCATACAAACATACATAGATTATGAGGTATATCATTAGTGTTTGTATTCTCAAAGTCCCAAATGAATATTAGTTGCAAATTTACCTCAAGAGTTAGATCCATTTTGCTGTTCAGTTGTTAAAAAGTGTTTGTGTTCTAAACTAAATATCACTGATAAATAGGCACATTTACCACCAAGTAAGAAAGATATATATTGTTACTGCCATTGTAAGATAATAATTGTTTTTGTTCTATAGGTTTTCGTACTTTTCATTGCAAAGACAAAATACGCAAAAATTACTTTATTTTCTTAGCATTTATTCTCCAGATTTCTCATGTAGTCATTGAAAGAATTAATTTGATTTTGATGAGTTTCTTACTAATAAATATATTTACATTATGTTGGATTCAGGACCTTATGGAGCCAATGCTGGTGCACACTCATTTCTCAAACTTTGCTATAGTTAAACAATGGGAACCTGAGGATATCAATATTTCTACCGTAACCGCTATTGTCTGTATCACTTAAGTTTCGACCAATAGTTTCAACGAGAAAGTCAAGACGTGGCCGGTACACATTGGTCCTGACCATCAGAACTGACCGCCAACGAATCGTATATATAAACTCGATACTAGTGGCTTAGCTGATTAGTATTTCCATAGATGCCAGCCAGTCTACACAATGGAGAAAAGTGTGTTCATTTTTGTCGTTGGCCTTGCGGCACATATTCGGTCAGGTACGTATATTAGTCTCTCTATCTCACACTATTAGATAGGTCATTTCTGTTATGGCTTTCCATTTCAGAACTAGTATGATGTCACTGATTTTGAAAACTTTTGGAAACTGCAAACATGAATTAAAGGCATGTAAAGATCTCATCAGATTTCTGTTATCATTAACTAAATTGCCCCTCTTCGCTGACGTATTGTCATTGTGCCGTAAGAAAAGTTGGTATTGGCGGCTTTGCAAAGTCCAAAACCTTAGAAATTTTATTGGGATTGTAGGCAGTCTGAAACGAGAAGATAAAACTATCCTGATGAAATAGGTTTCCAGGTTTGCAAATTGTGATCCTGGCCCTCAGTTAAAGTGAGTTCACGATAAATGTCAATTTGAAAAAGGTACAGAAGTGCATAGTTTCTGATGAAGTATAAATCTTTTATTCAATAGCATTTACACATTACATATTTATCATTCATAGTATTACAAAAGATGGAAGTAACCCATCATACTTGATAGTTGTTATTAAAGAGCTTGCTATTTGTGTGAATGAATTTATTATACATTTCATAATGAGATTTTCAACGATATCAATGGGAAAAATTGATATCGTCACACTGACGATACCACATTCATCACCTCATATGTTATGCCACTTTTGTGAATGCTTTCTTGGTTTTCTATTAAGGAATTATGTCTGGGCTTACGTATGTTCTTGGTTTTTAGCCGCATATACATGCAAGTGACAGTGTTTGGATGCACATCAGCGCAGTACTAGACATCTGGTGTCTATTAAAAGAAAACTCTAAATGTAGGGTTTTTTCACCGGAAAAACGACGAAATTTGTATGAAGCCTTTGTTTTCAGCCGTTATTGCTATATCAATGAAATAATTTTGAATACAAGAAAGTGCACTTGATTATGGTAATATATCATTATTATAATTATTATTATTATTATTATTATTATTATTATTATTATTATTATTATTTTATCTCATTTCGAAAATGCGAATTATTTAAAATGTGCGCCTTTATTAGTTCATTCTTATGTGGACTAATAGAAAGTAACTCCCTATCTGTCGAGTTCCATTCCTCGTTTGTTAATATTCTATTCTCAACCATTCGTCACATCTCTTTCTCAAGCATATACAAGCTCGGAGACAGTCTGGCTGAAAGATGTGACCCGAAGATTCCAGGCCGACAAACGCACACTCAATAACCTTGACTTCCCTAATGAGTTGACATTTCATCTCAAGCGCGGGTCAGATGCTCTGACCTTAAATTTGAAGAGGAACCATGCCATTAATCCAAATGCTGACGTCTATTTTGTACGAAAATTGAAAGACGGTCAATCCCAACTATTGAAATCAGAAAATGTGGAAAAGGCGGTACGCTTTAAAAGATTTTAAAAACACAGGAATTTTTTTCGTAATTACTGCCTCCGTAAAGGTACATGAATCGATAGTGTGAATATATATATTATAAAAAATCGATCAGATGACAGTCTTTCTAAAATTCGTTTCTAATACACAAGGGGTTGAAAGTTCCGAAACTCTTGTACCATTTCATAAAATGTACGTGGCTATGATTTCTGAAAAACTTGTAAAATTAACTCTTGGTCCATGTGTTTTGTGTTAATGTATTATGGTTGAGGAAAATGATCAGAAGGGTATACCTTTATATTATAAGTTACTTCCTGTAAAATTTAATACAACTGATGACAATTATTAGAAACTTAAAGAAATTAAAATGAAATATACATCTGTGTCAATTTTTTTTTTGACGGTCATAAATATATTTTTAATACCTTTAAAGAATTTTGAAGGAGAATGATTAATTTCCTGTCCAAAAGCTTATTTAGTTTAGGTTGCCTTTGTTTCTTCAGTTTTGTCTAGTTATTTAAATCCTTTTTTGTCATTAATGACACGGGTATATGCATTTAGAGAAGTCATCCAGAGCTTTTAATTACTAAATTATTTATCATTGTTCTCTCAATCTTTCACTGAGGTTGTCAAGTGTATATCATCTGTTTTAATTGAATTCTGAGAACTTTATCTGGTACTCTTAGACTTTATATCATGTTATATTTTGTCGTCAACAGTTTCGTCAGGCTCAGATGTCTTGAAAAGTTAATTTGTATTAGTGCTGGTTCATTCGATATTGCTTTAATGTAACTTCAGCTCCAGCCATCTGTTTTATTTATGAGTAACACATTTTAATATAATGATTCCATGTTTTGTTTGATGTGTCCCTTCCGGAAGGTTTTCTTTTCAATCAAACTATAAAAGCATTAATATCTTAAGGATATTATAAACATTCTGCTTTTGTGCTGTAGATTTCATCTGTATTTAATGTATAATGCAGAAGAAAGACATTGCTACGACTAATCAATATGTAGAAAAAATATCACTTTTGACTGACTTAATGAACAAGTAACCCGAAATTATAATTGATCAATATCATTTTACATGATATAAAATCATTAATAGAATATGTCACGTTAGACAAATTATCTTTAGGTCTAACCCCAAAGCAACCGTACATTCCATGGAAAACTGGAACTCTTATTTCCAACAAATTGCAATCTTTATTAGATTACTTAAAGCGTAGGAATAATTTCACATTTCTGCGACATGGTGCTATGTCTATGGTTCACACAAAACTAGATATTTTATATACTGTGCCACTATATTTTTTTAATAGAATTTTGCATTCCATGTATTCTATCTAGTCTGTTTTCTCAGAATCGCCATGATTGACCTTGTAAAGTTTATTAGAGCTTTTATTGTTTCTATAACATTCAGCTGAATACAAACTTCTACATTTATTTGCGTTTAATATATAATTTATTCCATTTCCATCGCATACTGTTTTCCAAAACTTGGTGTTTTTTATTGATCCGGGTATTTTGATCTTGTCAATTAGACATTTTTATCTTTACCAAAACATTCCATTAATATTGTTTTAAACTTGCAATCAGTAAATCATGTTTGTGTTTCTCTTGGATGTTGTTTATTCCACAGTGAGTTTGATTTTAAATAATGTACTTGTTATCTATTGATTCAACGATTCCACTTTCATGCTACACTCAATAATTACTTAAATCACCTGTCTGAAACTGTTCAATCTGTATCAGTATAGCTTTATACCATTAGTTCTGTTAATAAAAAATATTCATAATATTTTGTTTAATTTGACAACAGAAAGTTAAATTTTTGTGTGGACCTAGCTTATAGTTTTTCACGTGTAGTAGAAATTCAAACCCGTATGTCCAAGATATGATACAAGTATTTAGTAAATTTAAACGCCTTAACATTGGTATATAGTTTAGTCTATACATCACACTTAATGAAAGTCTTGTGTATTTTTCAAACCATTACATGTTTTATTGCCATTGATACCCATTATTGTAGCGAAACGTTTAAAGAACGACATTACAATAATCTTAAAACAGCAGCTTATCTTCATCAAACCTGTCTATTATCTATGTACATATCATAATAATTACCAACTACCTTTTCATCTAATAAATTAAGTACATAATTGACCCAAGTCATAGTTATCTACTCCGTTACGTACATACGAACTTTATGACACATAGAACAACTTATGTAGCAAGGTAGCTGCAATCAACTTACATACTTAGCTACAAAACTACTTACCTATATGTATACAGATTTAAATACGTATCTGCCTGACTTCATTCCAAGATAAATGTAAACTTATCTATTTGATTAGGATTTGGCTTACTACCAGGACATGGAGAATGGGGCATACATGACTGTCAGATGCGCCAAGAGATCCGGTGAAGAGTGTGACAGAGTTGTAGTAAGCATAGTATGATATCAAAATGTAAATGCGATGATTAGTACATGAGACTACAAAAAAAGAACAGAATCGGTTCTATGCACAAGCCTAGAGATTTAGAGCAATTTTAGGTTAAAGTTCAAATAAAGGTATCAAAGCCTTACAAATGAAACGTCTAAGAAACAAAATGGCCCGATACGCATACATACACATATTCATGTTGCTATGTCTGCTAATTGACATCATGTACTGTTCTCAAGTTCTCGTTTGTACGGAGCAAAAGTCCAGAAATACAACTCAGGATATATTGCTCTAACTGGGTGTTTATTGTAATGTTTAGTTTTGTGATTTCTAATTTGTAAACCCTATCCCTGCACAATCACGCATTCTCTGTTCCACTGTATTTGTGATTCACTCTGGACACCAATCAGAGTGCACACATTTTCCGTCGCTGTTATGATAACTCCGTAGCAACATGAGGCTGATCTATGATGGGTTATTTGGAATATTTATGTTTGCCACATTGTAAAATGTTAGAATGCATATAACATTTTATTTCACCTCTGGGAGAAGCTGTACAGTGTAGTTTCACGAATTGGAAACACGCTGTTTTGGAACCATTAATGATTAAGCTCGCTGTTGTAAGGCTTCACGGTTTTCCGCTGTATGGCCGGATACTTTGTATCGAGCATGTCACGTTCTAATTTTCTATTTTATTTCAATAGTGGTATTATGTTGATTGTTTAGATGTTCATACATAGTGATCCTAACTATATGCGATATAAATCATATGATGTGAAGTCGACCATGTGTGTTATGTTCTGACTGAGGAGATCGATAGTGGGGAGCTTACAGTGTGAGAAGATTTATGTCGATAAGTGTTGTACAGCAAACAAATAACCGACATCGGTTAATTGGAAGATTGTCCCCGCGTCTGAAAACAGAAGCAATTGAAAAGCGACCTATGATTTGAGATATGGTCGTTGTACAGAAGATAGTATATGTATCAGTTGTATTAGAATAGGGGAGCTGTCAGTTTTCTTAGATTATGTAGTTCTATCAAGAAGAAGGTCACAAATTTTATTCTTTCGTGAGAGATGCTCTTGTGAAGTTTCAAGTATATAGAAACTACTATCTGCTGGTTTGTGCCATGCATAGTATTATACTTATAATGTAAAAACTTTGTGCATCCAGTATAGATATCACATGAAATCTAATACTATGATTTAGCCTTGCTATTATTCTTTAATTAGGCATATGCTATCTTGTATATATAAGTATGTAAAATGTATTAACTCTTCTTGTGTTGTTTGAGAGGCATATTGTTCTTGACTAACATATTCACATTCATCTGCATCAGGATTTGTGCAATTAAAATCTTTCTTGTTTACTTGTTTCTTGTTTACTTGTATCATTATCAATGATGTCTTATCTAGTGTGTAATAGTATTTTGGATCATGAGTAGCTTTCAAATTCTTCTTTCTGGTTAGATATCTCAGTTAGGTCAAAATATTTAATTCTTACAAATTATGTCAAATCGGTTTTATCTCATTAGTATCTGAGATTAGTTTTTAAGCACCCATTAAAGGAATTGAACTTTTTGACAGAAGTTTTGAAACTTGAAAGTAAATGTGGAATATGTTAATTTATTTTAGTCATTATGGGTATGCTTGAAGCTGACAAATGATATCACTTATTCCACATCAAGATAATGTACCGCCAATTAAATTGATTCTACCAAAAGAGCATGTCACACTGGATACTTACTTAATCATTATTCTCATTTAAGTTTGTGGTCTTCGAAATAAATCGTAATGAATTCTATTCCAAGGCGTATTATGAAGGACATAAAAATAACTGCCCTCCCTGTGATAACTGTGTCATCCCACCGAAATATGATAATGAGTATGAGGGTATATACGAACTCATGAGACAGA
>JAECUM010045513.1:0-17775 GCA_016617855.1 Megalonaias nervosa
GTTGATCATGCTGTGTGGAACGAACGATAGTAACAGACATTCCACTCTAAGGTTTCAATCTCATAAAGTAAAATCTAGCTGGATTTTAATGTCTTTGACAATGTTTGTGTAAAACGATATTAGCTCTTACTTCCGGAGAGATCTGGTGTGCTACTTTATATACCTGGAAGCTGGCGATGTATAGCTTTTTAATTTTGCGTCTTGAGGGATAGGCGAACAGTAGGCACAGTACATCAACATAATAAGGATAACATTCTACAATGCATCAAGTCAAAGAAAACACCAGACACAATACATCAACTTAAAGCTAAATCTAGTGCAGACAAACCATACAGCCAAATAGAAAACAATTTCAGTCTACATTTTGTTGAGTTCGTTATATTTAAAGGATGTTACTGAACTATTTCATGGCTGTAGAAAAAAGCAACAATATTGCATGTGAAGATGATACCTATTTTACAAGTTTGGGACGGAATAAAGGTGTGATAAGAGCTATTTATGAAGAAGAATATTTTTAAATGGAATATACGTCTTCTTCTATTGACATAAAAGAGGATATCACCCAATGATTAAATGAAATGCAAATTTACATTTTAGTTTCAATGATGATGTCTTTCAAATAAGTCGGATGAACCCTGATTGCAAGGTGGCTGAAACACTACAGTACGAATAATGGACAATTTATAATTTCGCTTTTAATACATGCACACATGGTATTTCGATTAAGTTTTACAGTACAACTTGAACGTCTTGTCAATTTTCGAAGGTCAATCGTCAACGATTGTATAAAAGGAAGATTAGAAATTGTAAAAACAAAGTTGAATTCAAACAGCACATGTTGTCTCAATACATGAATTAATAGCTGATAATTATTCATGTGCACCAAATAATTGAAGAAACGTTCCATGTGTTTATAGTTAAAGATATTGTTGAAGAAGAATGACATGTGTCTTGTTGATAACACCGTAAGGCAATTAATACAACTGAAACTACTAATTGGATCTTTTATGCAATTTTAAATGACTGAAGCACAGTAGTGTTTAAAACATCTTTACTACTGTCACGGTAGTCCAATTCCTTGCACAACTAATGCTAAATTACAAGAACAGGACTAATGAAAATGAAAACCTGAATATTATTCATAAACATAGCAGTCAATCTCCATATAATACAAACAAATGAGAACAAATATTTCCATAGAAACAGATCTGTGTTAGTCACATAGATAACCAGTGGCAGACAGTCAGAGCGCATATGCACATACATGACAAGGAAAAATTCTGACATGTTTAGAGCTACGACTGTGTTCTCAGTAAACACTTGTTAAAGGATGCGTACATACTCGATGCGTGTAGAGAAATCTGCAAAGAGAAACATCCTGATGTGACGATTTTGATAATAAAAGATACATTTACATCAGAAAGCTAAGGATATGCCATAAAATTATTTAATACTTATTTGCAATTTTGCTTAAACATCGGCAGTGGAAATGTTTAGCAGAACAGTATCAGCTAGAATGTGGAAATGAGTTGGCGATTTACGACATTAAATTGGGGAATCAAGACTGATCGATATAAATGATCACTCTATTCGGTTATCTGACGAACTTACCAATAATTAAAACATTTAGAATGTTCCTGTACAAAAAATTCTTTACTAAGGGTTATCTTCCTAACGTTGCCAATGAACTGTTGAGGATGAAGCGTGTTGTTCATTCATTTACAAACTGTGAGACACAAACAATGAACAGCACAAAGTATATATCAGTTGCAAACATTGTTGAGGGGGATGAAAAATTCTTCAAAGATATACATGTGAAATAAATGAAGACAATAATATTTTGTTTAATCCGTAACAATTTTAAGTTTAATTCACTAGAGATATCCCAAGGAAAATAATAAATATTTGATTGATAATAAGTAAGAAGAAGACTAAACATAGCTCCACAATGTGGGAGATTTTGTCTTCAGTTGTTGCTTACAAACTTAAATAAAATGTTGTATCAGGTACTGGTGAATATTGAAGAAAGTCAGCAGCTGAGTAAATTAATAACCTGACAAAGAGAAAGCTATACTTCCTTCTATCTGCAATATATCGATGGAGGAAAGTGGAGGAGCAAGTGTAATGAATCACAGTATGAAGTCTCGTCCAACCTGCGTCTTAGGTGCGCAAGTATAATGTAGAAACTATATTACACATTTTCGTTCGACCGGATCAGACACTGTTAAAATTTAATTTCAGTGTTAATCTTATGAAAGCATAGATGGAAGCATTAAACGTTTAATAATTATTAACAAATTGAAACGTGAAATAGAACTCTCGTGCAGGTTGTAAATTCAAATATAGGACCCATCTCAAGTGATCAGCAAAGGCTGGTCATTATGCTGTTTTCCCGCTCATTTTAATGATTGGCTGTTAACAAATGAAAAATGTTCAATAGAAGTGACAACGGTTGTGAGGCATTTATATCAATGGACCATTTAAATATTAAAACAAATACTGAAGAGAAATATGCAGCATTCTTTCAAATTACTGTTATCCTAAACTGCTTAGATGGATTAATTGCTTTCGGTCTCTGTATGCAATATTCAGAGTCATGAATTGCAAACATAATATGTGTACATAGATAGTTTTAAGCCAATAACAAAAACCATTTATATGATTTTTCGTCGAGATCTCTCGCAATCACCTCTATATCTTTCAGCTACCAGTTCTACCATAAGTCTTGTTCAAGAGAAAAACTTGACAGACAACCTCTGTGTAATGGATGAAGTCTTGATATTCAGTTTCTATCCGATTTAGCGCAAAAAAAAAAAAATGCTTTCATACAGAGTTTGTAGCTTTCCTACTTTTGCATTCATTACACCTTTTTCAGTTATATTTTCCAAACTGAAACTGGTAAGCAAAATACGTTTAGACGTTTAGAAAATTATACAGTCACTTAACTTGAAGCAATGATCGCTCCAGTGTGATATGTTGATGATATTCACAAGAAAATTTCTAATGATTTGTTTGCCACTGCATTAATGACAGCTATTTTCACTTTAATATCAAACGAAATGAAATACTACTTGATACAATCAAGCTCTTTTGGAGACGTTCTGAGTTTGCGATCAGCAGTGTTTGAGTGGATTAAATGATGCTAGAGATGTACGTGATACATTCTTCTGTGATAACTTCTTCTGGTGTTGGAACATACCTAGTACTTTCAAAGCATAAGGCTTTAGAAGAGGTGTTACGTGTCTAGGCTCGTACAAAGTAACAAAGAAAAGAGTGAAGCCAACAAGCTTTGTAAAATTTAACAAATAATTTATTTCCCTAGAAAAACAAGGTAAAAATATGAAAAAGGACCTACGGTGTATGAATCTAATCCAAACTTAATCCTAGAATTAATGAATATAAGTCTTGACAATAAAAAGTCCTAAGTGAATACAGTTCAAATCCCGATGAAGTTCCAAGATGGATGGCGATGACGTCCTCTATAATCTTTTTTATTTTGACGTGTCAACAGTTCTTTGTTGAATCACCAAGAATAATAATCCGGCTTTAGAATTCCGAATAATTTCCAATAAATATCTTTGTCCAAGAATTCGAAAGAGCACAAGTGGTTTCCAGGGAGAATAAATTATTAATTCCGAAAAATAGAAAAATTCAAATCAAACTGGCAACAAGGCAAAAATACCTTTAAGATCCGAAGATATTAATTACGACTGACTAAAACTATAATAACATGTGTTAATAAGCAAAACTGATACACAAAACAAAGTCCCGGATGAGGGTCAATCCCCTGCGAAACCCTAATTGACACATGTCATCTCACACGTTGGCCAGATATGACCTTGACTGAAAATCAGTGATTTCATCACTGAGAATGAATTAAAAATATTTTTAAAAAGTTGTTTACATTACCGGTGTTACTGGTAAAGGTCAACGATTAATACAATGTAAGCAAGCTACAGGCTTGTTTACAGTCAAGCAGAGCTGAACTTAATTTTCTGGAAAAATGTCAAATCCAGTAAATAAAGTTCTCATTAGAATAACATGTAATGGAATAAAATAAAAAAAATAAAACAATTTAAAACTAACAATCAAGAAATTAAATTACATATACGTAACACTTCCCGCCATAAAGTGACAGAAAGCTTTTCATAATAAAGCTTTCTTTTTACCATATGTTAATGATAGATGAGGTAAAAAAAAGAAATTACATAAGAAGAACTCTTATGAATTATAGAAAGTGTACATGAAATAATTTATATACACGGGAATGTGCAGTTGCTATTAAATTGTCTTTTACTTTGATGTGCCTGATTTCAATATTACATTCCTGTAACAACAAACTCCATCTCAATAATCTTTGATTTTTGTTTTTCATTTTGTCGATGAAAGTAAGGGGGTTGTGATCAATAAACACAACAACCGGAGAAGGAGCTGAACTAATGTAAACTTCAAAATGCTGTAATTCCAATATCAAAGCCAAACATTCCTTCTCGATTGTTGAGTAATTCCTTTGGTGCTTATTAAATTTCTTAGAAAAACAGCACACTAGATGCTAAACACTATTGCTATCTTCTTGAATCAATACTGCTCCAACCCCAACATCACTTGGATCAACAGACAGTTTAAATGATTGATTGAAACTTGGAGCTGTAAGAACTGGTGCACTTTTAAGTATGGCCTTTAACTTATCAAAAGCCTAATGAGATTTCTCAGTCCAAAGAAACTTATTTTTCTTGCTCAATAAATTTGCAGTGGTTCAGCAATATTAGAAACATTGGAACAAAATCTCCGATAATATCCAGCCATACCCAAAAATCGCATCTGTGGCTTTTAACTGACAGGCACAGGAAATTCAGAGATAGCCTTGACCTTAGCATCTATAGGTTTTTACTTGTCCATGTCCCACAATATGTCCTAAAAATGTTTCACAAGCACTGCAGAACTCACTTTTAGATAAATTGATTGTCAAACTTGCATCAGTGAATCTGTCACAAAATATCCGAATTGTTGCTTGATGTTCTTTCCAAGTGTCGTTGTAAATGATGACATCATCGATGTAAGCATCACAATTATCTAGACCAGAGGTAATCATATTCATCAAACGTTGAAAGGTACTTGGAGAACCCTACATCCAGAACGGCATCACTTTATATTGATAAACTCCATCTGGAGTCAAAAATGCCGAAATTTCCTTTGCCCTTTCCGTTAGTGGAATTTGCCAAAATCATTTCAGAAAGTCAAATTTGGTGACATACTTGGCTTTTCCAATTTTATCAATGCAGTTATCGGTTCTTGGTAATGAAAAGGAATCTGTGTTAGACACACTGTTTACCTTCCTATAATCAGTGCACATACGGAATGTTTTATCTGGTTTCGGAACAAGTATACAAGGTGAACTCCAGCCACTTTTACTAGGCTCTATGAAATCATTCTCCAGCAAATACTGAATTTCATTTTTTCAAGTATTTCTGTTTGAGAGGGTTCATCCTGTATGGGTGTTGTTTCACAGGTTTGGAATTTACAGTTTCAGCGTCATGAAAAATTTGTTTGTCCTTGTAGGAACAAATGGAAACAAGCGCTCATATGCAAATAATAACTGCTTAAGTTTATTCCTTTCTTCTTGTTGCAAATGTAAAGTTTCTGCTCCAGATTTTTCATAATTTCCGAATCCCAAAGATTTGTTGCTCCGAAATCAAAAGGGTCCGATTGAATTCCTTCACTTCAATCCTCAGTGAGAGGGACAGGTACAACTAAATTAATTGCATGATTTACCTGGCTATCTCTCTCAACATATTCCTTTAACATGTTAATGTGACAAAGTTGTTTTTGCTTTCGCCTCCCAGGGCTATTTATGATGTAATGTAAATAATTTACTTTCTTTTCAACCTTGTAGGGATCAAAATACTTGGCCAGAAGAGAATTTTGTGGAATGGGCAAGAGAGACAGAACTCTATCACCAGGCTGAAAACTCCTTTCCTCTGAGTTTTTATCATACCTTAGTTTCATTTTTGACTGAGTAGAGCTCAGGTTTGTTCATGCGACCTCACAAGCCTTTGACAACTTATACTTAAAATAGTAAACATAATCAAGAAGATTGAGTTCAGTATCTTCATTAGAAAGAAGTTTCTCTTTCAACAACATCAATAGTCCACGCACGGCATATCCGAAAACTAGTTCAAAGGGACTGAATCCTAAAGATTCTTGAACTGACTCCCTAACAGCAAACAAAAGTAAATGAATGACTTCATTTGAATCTTTACCCGTATCAAAACATTATGATTGAATCATATTTTTCAACGTCAGATGAAATCTTTCTAAAGCCCTTTGGGTTTCATGGTGATAGGCAGAAGATTAAATTGTTGAATGTCTAATTCGGGCATAACTTGCTGGAAAATTCCAGACATTAAATTTGACCCTTGATCTGATTGGACAGATTTGGGAAGGCCAAATTGAGCAAAACACTTTATCAAAGCTTTTACTATTGTTTTAGCTTTAATATTCCTCAAAGGAATTCCCTCTGGGAATCTTGTTGACGCACACATAATGATCAACATTAGCTGATCCACCAATATGTGGTCGAGAAGTACTCGCTGTACTTGATACTGTATTAAAATCAACAAAACCACCTCATTAAGCTGTACACGATTATACTACGTTGTCATATTTAAACAGACATTAGTAAATATAATGGTAGATATTTACGGAAGATCTTCTCGTGGTAAAGCTCAGCAGCAAGGTGATTTATTTAAATATGCAACTCTTGATCAGCTCAGAAATGAAATCAATGATTTATTAAACATTACAAGTGTGGATCAGAATGAAGTCGTTGTTTTTCAGGATAATCAAGGACGATTAAAGACAAGTAATATACAACTGCTAGATGTACTCATACGAGTTCCTACCGCGGTTGTTGATAATATCGTTACTTTTACTGATCCAGGTAGAATACAAGATTCCGGTAAGTCAGTTAACGATTATATCAAGAAAGCTGGTGATTCATTCACGGGTTACATTATTATGAATCGAAATAAAATTATAGACCTTGGAAACCCAACTGCAGATACAACAAACAAATATGTCGATGATCAAGAATCTAAGTACGTATTAGCCAACGGTGGTATAATGCGTGCTATTCTCAACATGAATAATAATGGTATTAATAATCTTAGAACACCAGAATCTGATTTTGATGCTGCAACGAAAAAATACGTCGATGATAATGAAATTTCAGTAACAACTTCGTTAACAACAATCAATGATGGAATTATCGCATTTAGAACTGAATTTTTTAATCATTCAAATCTGTTTTTAAATTTTCGCAGAAACGTGAACAGAACCACTAATGAATTTTTTGGAAGTCCACCAATTGTTGATATTAAACTATCAGAAGTTAAAACAAAACTCTATGACATTAATGCGAAAATCACCGATATTGTCAATGGAATCCCTAATATTGTTAAAAAAAACTGATCTAATTAAAATTTCACATAAACAAATTAACAATATCGTGTACACAGTAGCATCAGGATCATCAACATGGACACCAGAAAATAACATTCTCGAACATACCGCAGAAGTAACTGGGTTATACAGGCTGTCTATGTATGGTTTGGAAATTACTGCGGCCACTTCATCATCACCGAATGTACATTATAATCCTCTACTGGTGATGCTAAATAAATAAACCAAAGAAACATTTACGTTGACATCAACGGAAATGCCCCCGAGACATTACTGGTGGTGTCTGGAATTCGTAGCTGAAACTCCTCAATTAATTATTTAACGTCATTAAATAATAATGAATCAAACCTCAATCGACGTTCAACGTCACAGATGGAATGAAATATGTAAATGTCAGATTGAATTAAAAAATATCATCGACGATTATACAGTAAAAGTAAAAAAATATCGCAGACGTATGGTTGTCATTGATATAATTGTTTACTCAGTTTCTGCTGTTATTGCTGGAGCCGGACTATTATAATCAACAATGACAATGACAGCGCCTGCAGTTGTAACAAATGTCGTTTCAACTTCAACGACTATCGCAGGCATTCTCAGTATTATCGCTAAGAAGATAGCTACATGTACAAATACTAAATTACACGAGTATGTAATAAAATTATATACAGCAACAACAGCTTATTCTAAATTATCGTCATATATTTCGTTGTATCTTAATGATGGTAAAATATCTGATGAGGAGTTCGCAACGATAATGAAAACCTATCATGAAGCATTTAGTGATAAAGTCACTCACAATAACCAAGGCGAAAAAATAGAGAATTAAATAATAACAATAATGATAATGTCAATGTCCTTGACTGAGTCCTCGACGGCGTCGAGAGAATTATTACAACAGATCGTCACTAATACAATACCGTCAAAAACTACTATGATATCATTAAGTTCGACCAATCCTGAGTTTAGCGTTAACTTTCCGACCGCAATTCCAGCAAAAGAAATAGCCCTAGCACAATTACAGGTTCATTATAGCTGGCCAAATATTAGATCAAAACCATTCGGTGGACTACAACCAAATAATTCATTAGTATTTGCAAATAAGAATAAGCCTGATGGAACTCCTGATTGGCAAGTAGTTAGTATTCCAATGGGTAGTTATCAAATAGAACAAATTAATGATGAGTTTCAGCGCAGAATTAAATCTATTACAGGAAAAGAATCAAAAATAGCAATTACTGTTTACGAACCAACATTATCAGCAGTGATTGAAATAAATTCCCCTAATTATTCTGTAGATATTTATCAAAGTTCGATTAGATCAGTATTAGGCTGGCCAGATATCCATCAGTTTTTAAGGTCCTACCAGAACCACAACGATCTGATTTCGTTACAGATAAAAGAATATTTATAAAACTTCCAGAATATCGAAAAAGTGGTAAATATCCATGGGCAAAATCTATTGGAGAAGGAGAAGGATGGATCGATAGAGTGAACCATTATTTTCTGAAAATAACAACTAGAAAAAATAAAAAGGGAGAAATTGAATATACGGCGACAATTAATGTTGAAGACATTAATAAAGTTTTTAATCCAATTAAATCTGAATACGAACGTGTACTTAATAATCTACAAAATTTATTTTCCAGCATCAACAATTATTACGACGATGATTTAAAAAATCAAATAATTGAAACATTACAACATTTAAATCAAGTTGTATCAGACATAGAAGATGTAAATAAGGTTTTTGTTGAGAGAGATAAAAGATTAAGTCCAACAGATAGATATCTAGACTATCATATAGTTAATGAAGATGATCCAGTTCAGACTGTACAGGAAAACCATTTATTTAAAACAGTATTTCTTAAACATTATGGAATTACAGAAGAACAATTACCAACATTTATAATTCCAGGATTTAACTCTGAAGAGCTAAAGAAATCAGTTAATGATCTTATTGATGAACACTTTAAAAGAATACGTGATTCATGGAGAAAATTAATCCCGACACCAACCATTCTTAAATATAATAATAATCCGTATGGTGAAGGCCGTCATATTTCTCCTGGTATTGTTAATATAACATCAACGATCGCAGTCAATCTAGTATGTGACGTAATTGATGGTAGCTATCAAGTAGATCTTGAAAAATCCACTCAAATGCAACAAGGATATATAATATATTCATTCAGTCCTCAAGCGCCCCCTGGATGGTTAATTGTATCTGAGCCAAATAACCCAGTTTATCTACGTGTACATAATCCGCTATTATCAAGGATGCATTTCAAGCTTACTGACCAGGCTGGACACCTGTTGGATCTTAGACAAGAATCACTGGATTTTAATCTATATGTACGCTCGTAGAACGTCCGAGTAAATATTCCCTGATATAATCAGAGGAAAAAAAAATAATCTGATTCTGAAATAATATATTATTTTTCTTTTACTGATTTTTCATAATTTGATAGGTTAAATGATAATCTGATTAATGAAATGGTTACAAATTCTTTAATCTGATAGGTTAAACAGTACTCTGATTAATGAAATGGTTACAAATTCTTTAATCTGATGGGCTAAACAGTACTCAAAATCATTAAAATCTGAATAATAATCAATTCCTATTGAGGCAATTGTACATATAATGAAGCGAGATAACTCTGTACTCTCTGTAGAGTAAATTAAGCAGTTATTATCTCCCCCATCGCTGCGTCAATTTATAAGACCACGAAGATATTTTGTTCTCCTTCATCAAAACGATTAATTATTTAACGATTTATTTGTTCTCCGTTAGCAATTAGCTGTCACTGGAGCAGTAATTTGTAATAGAAAAGGATATTTATGCACCTTTTGACTCTGATGACTTTAAATCAGGTCGGCTTAATACAGGTGCGTAATTACAAATCAGAGTTATTTTTAGCTCTTATAAACACACCTGTATACATGTATTTTAACTTAACGAAAGGATAACTTATACAGAAAATGTAATGTACGATTATTTTATGAATTGTGTTTGTAAAATTGAAGTAAATCTACGCTATAGTTCTACAATAATTGTGATTTTATTCAGTAGATACTGCTCGTACGTAAATTGCCTGCTTATTCAGTGTTGGATTTCCGACAGTATTCGGAACGATGCCATTTCTCTAAGATAATTGGGGGACGCAAGCAACCCCTTGAGATTTTATGTAACCCTCACCATGTTGAACAACGTGGTGAGTGCAGTTTTGCATTTACTCCGGGGTTTGATTTGGGGGGGGGGGGAGGTTAGATGAAATCGTTGCGTCCCCAAAATAAACAGTAGGGTGATGTGAACTCGTGACCTCGTGACCTCACTGAAGGGTACCCGCCGGACCAAGGAGTCTCAAAAAGGTGCCTGTGGACCATAAGACAGGTCTTAACCGATGAAAGAGTGCCTGTGGGCCATATAAGAAAGGCCTTTACGAAATAAAAAAATAAAAAAAAATATTTTATTTTAATTTTAAATAAATAGTTATATATGTAATGAATTACGAAAATATTAATGATATTATTTCTGCTATTGAAAAATTAAAACATGACGGAATAAAGATATCTGATAATCTTGATCCTCAGAAAATTATGTGCGATTTTGAATCATTACAACAACGAAAATTCGAGAATAAATACACATTGCCATCCAATTATAGATTCGTGAAATTAATTTATCAGTCTATGTTAGAATCCTTGGCAATGGTAAATGACACACAGGTGAAGCTATTTGCACCTCTTGCACGTTCAATCGAAAAGATTAGATCCGAATTGTCTCACGAGTACGAAAGAAAAAAGATTGTGGACAATCGTGTAATGCAATTCAGAAAGATTATGTTATTTGATTCTGTCAAAGGTGAAACAAGTGACCCTGAGAGCAGCGACAGTGAAGGTGGACCCTTGACTGTGGTGATGGCCAAACAAAACCCTTGGCAAAATTGACAGAGTCGAACTAGACAGTAAAAAAATATTTATTTATTCTGTTGTTTTTTAATTAAGTTAAGAGGATAGAGTTATATCGTTTCATTATCTGACACAATAGGGATATATTCAAATATTATCCGCTGATCGTACTTTTTTGAAAATGCAGATTTGTATGTTTTATTTGCGACAAGTTGTACCGAATATGGGTGGATGCAAAAATATCTGGCAGCTGCATTTATTGATGAAAATATTATTTCCTGGCCTGTTTTTGCATTTACGGATTTAATAACTCTTCTTGCAAACTTTTTACATTTTCCAGTATTTCGACGTGCAGAATTCTGACTCTGTGTAATAGCTTGCAGGTTACATAAATGATTATTTTTGGGATTTCCATCAATATGATCAACTACAAGTCGATCTTCAATGACCCCATGAAAACATTCATAGATGAATCTATGTGAGAAATAACTTTTATTTCCACTGGTATTGAATCTAAAATAACCAAATTTATCAAGACTACCGACTAGGTTTTTTGATCGGCAGTTTCTGATCACACCATCACGAGATGCTTCATAATTTTTAATAATTGGATGCGTTACAAATTCTTTTTGCTCCATTTATATAATAATATTATTTGTCTAAATCATTATTTTGAAAATCTAGCGAGATAATCTTCTGCGGTTTTTATAGGAGATTTACCTGACAATGTCAAGGTATTATTTTTTTTTATCATAGTATCATTTTAGTTCTCTGTATTTTTTACCGCCGCATTTTACACACAACTGAGTTTTTCCTCTGACTCCAACACCACATTGCACACACGGTTTTGGTCCTAGACTACCATGTC
This sequence comes from Megalonaias nervosa, assembly GCA_016617855.1. Lineage (NCBI taxonomy): Eukaryota > Metazoa > Mollusca > Bivalvia > Unionida > Unionidae > Megalonaias > Megalonaias nervosa. The sequence goes on from JAECUM010045513.1 coordinate 12,242, forward strand.
TAACATTTTGCATATGGTAGCCGCAGAATTCATTTACGCATGCTTTGTTACAAGGAGAAGTATATCCGATCATAAGCCAATTACACCGATTCTTTGTTTGAATCATTATATATATATATATATATATATATATATATATATATATATATATATATATATATATATATATATATATATATATATATTATTTGTTTAAATCATTGTTTTGAAATCTGGAAAGATAATCTTCCACGGTTTTTATAGGAGATTTACCTGACAATGTCAAAGTATTATTTATTTTTTTTGTCATAATATCGTTTTAATTCTCTATATTTTTTACCGCCGCATTTTACACATAACTGAGTTTTTCCTCTGACTCCAACACCACATTGCACACACGGTGTTGGTCCTAGACTACTATTTTTAACGCTTTGCGTATGGTAGCAGCAGAATTTATTCACGCATGCTCTGTTACAAGGAGAAGTATATCCGATTTTGAGCCAAATACATCGATTCTTTGTTTGAATCATTATATATATGCTAAAATTCAATTTAAATATTTGACTTAATTATAATAATGGAATTATCCGCCATTGAACCTTCCGCAGTCTCAGCGGGAACTAGATTTGATCTTGACAGACTACCAGAATATAAATTTAGTGCTTCGATGCAGGATCTAGCTTTAACGAATGAGGATATAACTAAACGTACCCGTGAAGCCAAGGAGGAATGTCATGACGATGGTGCGGCTCATGTGTGGTCAACATTCAGGATCGGAAATATTGTCGATACTATAATGAATGACAAACGAGGAAGAATAATTATTAACCACGTTGATGTTCAAAGATATTTTATTTTAATAAAATTTATTGTAAGGACAGATGACGATACTTGGATTATTCGTGACAAGCGTGATCCAGTCCGCATACAGTCGGGAAATAATATTGTTCTCTTGAGTAATAAATCCAAACCCGGAATACTGACTGGTATTGACAAACCTTATTATGAACGAGAGTACCCTGTGACTGCGGTTGTCTATGCAATATATCCGCTGAATGATAAACCTAGCGTTGCGGATCTCAAACCGATGAGACTGTCAGAACCAAGAATAAACTGTGTAGCTGAACGGGTTACAGAACATTTCACAAACGCGATACGTGGTAATGGTTTAACAGATTTACGACGTAAAAAAATAAATACATTGGCGGAAGCTGTTAAAGATACTGGAGCATCTATTAAAGATGTTGCTGAGCTAGAAAAGAAATTAAGATTTCCAATAACAGTAAAAACACTAACCGGAGAGATTTTGTACGAACCAAAATATATAAAAAATGGAAACCCTATAACAATCATTGATCATAATGCACATGCATGGACTAATGCTGTAACAATATTTCCACGAGACAGAACGGTTAAATTTTATAATGGTCATATATTTGATTTTATCAGAAATATCAGTAAAAGTGACCCTGTATCTGTTTGGTTATTTCAAAGTTCAGAATATGATTATCATGATCAGTTTGTACGGCCTAATGGTGATATTTATCGTACAGAATCTCTTCATGAAGAAATGAAAAATCTTGCATTAAAATATACTTCTGACGATGTCAAGGTTGGACAATTACTAAATAATTGTTTTACCGTTCCATCAGTTGCTGCTCACTTTGCTCAGGAGAAAAATTCATGGAAACTGACACGATCGGAATTTCTTGAAGATGTCCAGAAAAGTTGTATTGAATATGGACACGGTGGATTATGGAATACTAAATACGATTATAACGAAGTTATCTCAATTGATATGGCAGCATGTTATCCTGGACGTTTTCTTGGATACGGAGAGTGTTCTAAATACTTTAAGAGATTTGGACATCCATCACACGAGATGACCAGAGTTGCGATAAACGGACCCTTACCAGATTTTGACTTAACCGGATTCGCAAATATAGAATCATTCGAGTTTACAGAAAATCTCCATCCGATTACTTATGCTTGGTTTGGAAAACATTTTTCAGAAAAATGTTGGGTTCCAATAGTACTATTACGATATATGCTCGATGCTGGAATTTTAATATCATCAAAGTTAAATGAAGCGATTATATCGTATCGTCCACAGAAACAAGTTTGGTTAACAGAACCGGATAGATTTAATATTGATGATGCCAGGAAAGAATTTCCTGATCTTAACGAAGATGACATTGTTAAAATTGCTGATAATATATATAAATGCAGGAAAGAAAGCGATGAGAAACTTGCAAAAGATCTTGGTAGAAAGATAATCGGTAAATTTACACAAGGAGGATCATATGATCATAAACGACACTGTACAAGAATAATTATGGACGATGCTGAACTCGATTTTATAATCGCTGATACAACGGAAAAAAACACATTTATAAGTCGAAGTAATGATTATTTATCAGACGGAACCAAACTAGGTACAATTGTAAGCTATATTGATGGTGACTCACCGCAGTTTACTCATTTAAGATCTTCAATGCTAGCCTACGTTTCGATAAATCTACTGTCGATGATAAATAGATTTCCTCGTTACGCTGTCAGAGTTGCTACGGATTCGTTTTATATAAATAAAAAATATACGGATTTGTTAAAACCGCTACTTGGTAATGGTGAATGGGGATCATGGAGAATAAAACAAGAAAATATACTTAGTTATTCTGAATCTGCCGTCGTTGAAATTAAGGAGAGATATTACAAAAATAATCGAATATCAGAATTGTCATCAGCACCATCTGTATATGATCCTGTGGCTAGACATAAAACTGTTTATCTTAATGGATGCGGTGGTTCAGGTAAAACAACTCGTGTTATTAAATTATTCCTGAACAACCATTCAGATATAATTGTTTTGACACCGACACATAAACTCGCCAGAGAAATAAAAGAACGAGGAGTAAAATCATTTACATATCATAGTTTCTTCAGATGGTGCGGAGACACATGGACTCCTGACCGAATGGGTGAGAAATATATACCTAAATATATTATATGGGACGAGGTAGACACGGTGTAGTTAGAAATATTTAAAACATTTCTTGATTGGTTATTGACAAAGAATACTGCTGTAATAATGTGTGGCGATCATGGTCAACCACCACCCTTTATTGGACAGTCTCCACATGAATGGCTGAAGAATAATTTAGATTATTACGAAGAAATAACTGATGACCATAGAGCTATTGCTGAACCGCTGAAAGAACTTTAAAGGTTAATCAGACTGCAGGCAGATAAAATACAATGTGAGATAATGCGTAAAGTAATTCCAGAAACTACTATGAATGACTTTTTGAATTTATGGAGACCTGCTGATTTGATAGTCGCAAGTAGAAAAATAGTTCGTGATGAACTGCAAGAGAAATTATTTCTGTTACATAAAGAAAAATTTTCAATTCTATCTGTACCATTATGTTATCGCCCAGCAGATACTCGACGACAGAATATTGAAGTTGAAATTCCTGGTGGTGGAATACAAAATCTTGTGTTAAATGATATTGTTTTGGTTGCTGTTGATGTTGTTGAGAGCGCATTAAGCATGAATAAATCGCCGTGGACGTTAGGATACGCTATAACTATTCATTCGTCACAGGGATGAACTATTTCTGATACAAATATTTGGCTTGTCGATGACAGAATCGAGTGGTCAAATTTAGTCTATCTTGCAGTATCTCGAGTCAAAGAATATCTCAACTACATAGGGCTATTATGAATTTTACAGAAAATAATGATCAAACTGTTAGCAATGACGTAATAAGAAAAAAACTATTTAGTTATAAGCAATGTGACAAAAAAAAATAAGCGTGACTTTGATATTGATACTGAATTAATTATAACACTAAAGCAACGACAGAACAATCATTGTGCAAGCTGTAACGCAGTAATGTTGTGGCAATATTCGAATAATAATCCAAGACAATTTACCGTAGACAGAATTAAGAGTGATCTTGGTCATACACGTGATAATGTGATGCTGACATGTCTTGAATGTAATCGACGTAGAGGTGCTAGTTTACATAAGTGAAGGTGGTGGTAATTGTGTGTCTTTAGGAATTACTTGTAACTGTTCACGTACAAATCCACGTTGAGGAGCCGTCGAATCTAGTCTGTAGATTGCAGGTCTACCTGTGGATCTAACCACGCTAGAAATTTTATGTGTAGTCACACTCCAGATAGGATCAGTTGCTCTTTTTTTACCACCTTCAAGTTCACCAGGGTCATATAAATATCTTACAGTTACATTACCTAATACTGATTGAGAGGAAGATTCACGTCGGTGTATTGGTATATATTTTTGTGATCGCATTAGAAGGTTTCATGGAAGTTGCACGAGTAATTTCATTAGTTAACGCAGCTATCACACTTGGTAATCTTGCATCCCATTCACGCGATCACTCCCCCGAGTTAAAGTCAGTGGATATTTCCTTTGCATATTGATATCCAAATAACCGCTTAGCAAGTATTCGATTAAATCGTTCAAAGATTGCCTGATCACGATGAATTTCAGTATGTCCTCGTCTGATTTGAACGTTATGTTTTTTCATCAACGATACCACTGCACCAAGAAATTCTTTGCCAGGATGAGCTTGTAATAATTGTGGCCATCGTAGACCACCACGTTGATAAATTCCTTCAAACGCAGATGCAACTTCAGTTGCTGTCTTTGTTGATAATGGTTCCGCTTCTTTATATCTACTTGCAACGTGAACGACAGTCAATGGTATTTATATGTGCGTGATTGACGTTTGCTAATTTTAATGGTGTCATGTGGTAAAAATAAAATATCTGCTTGATGAACTTCATTAGGGGTGCTGACATCAAAATGTGCGTACTGAATTTTTGTAGGTGGTGGTAGATAAATTTGCCATATTGCCTGTCGTGCTAACCAATTTGCAGCAACAGAATGTGAGACTTTTGCTGCTTCAGCAAGTTTACTAATCGCTGCTCTGCCTCTCCAATATCCTCTTGGGCTATAATAAACATATTCCATTGTAAGAGTTATATAATTAATTACCAGCCCCTAACATTATTTTACCTTTCATAGCAGATTTTACTAGAAAACTAGCGAGTTTTTCTCTGAGAGATTTATTGGGTATAGAATTTAACGCATGAATCAATTTCACATCTGCGAGATGCCGTTGTTGTAAATCTTTCCTTTTATAGGCAACATCATGAACATGACACGCTTGATAAATCTTATTTATTTGATGCTCTCCTGGTCTTGGTTGATCTTGATCATCAAGTCAGATATCAAGTCGAGTTCCAGGACCACAATAATTATATCCTGGCAATGTTTTTCCCCGGATATTTAGCCCATGGAACTCCTGGTAATTTCCCTAATGAAGCAGCGATATCTCCACCTTTGACTGACAAGTCAAGAGGAATAAATGTATATTTTCTTGTGCCACATTTTACACATTTGCCTGTAATTGCACGTCTTTTATTTTTTGTTGTTATTGTTGTTAATCCAGTGGTGGACGTGGGTGCTCTGCATCAAACACAATATAAATTCATAGTATTTATTATATGGATATAATTGACTT
>JAECUM010045514.1:0-20746 GCA_016617855.1 Megalonaias nervosa
TATATTCGGAACTTTTATAAATTTTGGACAATATGATTAAGTGAGGTGTACATATTCTGAGGTCGAAAGTATCAAATTCGTCACATGCATAACTGCTATTCTTTGAGATTTCATCAATTCGTGTCAAAATTTTCGATTTAATTTCTAATGAGGGGTTTTTCTTAAATTTTTGCAGTATTTTTCATAATTTTGTGACGTTCATCTTTTTTAATGCAGACTTCCCAAGTCAGAAATTTTTTTTGATTCATCAACCTTTTTAACACTACTCTCGTCGTTAATTAGATTACGTAACGAATCCATTCCCTCTCTTTAAAATATTACTATAACGTCGCTTTGAGGACTATCATATGATTTTTCTTGTGTCATAGTTCCCATGAAATAACTCATTTGGGAGTAACGTGATGCGAAACATGATTTAACTTTGTTGAAATAACCCATATTATTGGAATTGATTTATACTCAGAATTGTGGTCTGGTCTGTATGTAGTGTATTATGATAAGAAACAACTTGTATCGTCTTGCTAGGTCTTATAAATATAATTTACTGTCTCAGGTCTAAATCAGCTACGGCGCTGAAAATACATACTTCTCTAAAATTGAAAGATTATTCATACTTTGGGGATATTATTATATAAAAAGAAAACAAAATCAGTAGACCAGTCCGATTAAGATTAAGCGTAGGACAGCGAAATGGTGTAGGTGGGGAATCAGAAACATTGGGCAGATGTCGACTGCTAGTATGCAAGTAAACAAATATTACAGGTAAAACGTCATAATATTTATTGGTTACTGCATTTATATGGAATTGGGATAAAAAACAACACAAAAGCCGATAATCCTGTGCAACTAGTTTCGCATTTAATGTACGCTTCTTCAGGCACAAGATGTTTTGAAGGAAACGGATGATGTCTTTATATTTTAAAATAACAATTACGTCATTACGTAACGCAATAAATGATATGCATCATCATAACAATTTTATATATATGACAGGGTCGAAAAGATACACGAGTCTCTAACGAAACATGAATCAGTAAAATAATAATATAAAATAGAGACAAACAGTCTCACATATAATTATTTGTTATAAAGGATATACAATTTATCAATTCCAAAAAAATAATTTTAACAATTTTATACAGTACATTGGTATTACGGTCATTAGGATACAAAGTATCTAACTTATGAATCCATTAAGTTTCTTTTATGAGTCTGTTCATGTCTCCATGCACAATATCTATTGGCATGAAAGAAATATCGAGTAGACAATGATTATTGGTATTAAAATGTGTTGAAATATTAGAAGAGAACTGAGGATCTCTAATTTTTTTATATAAAAGCGATTGTAACAAGATGACCGGGTTGGATTTTGGATTTATAACAGAACACTTTTGATGGTGATACAAATACAATGTTTATTGATGAATGACTTGAATGAGAAAAGAATTATGATTAATACGTGCGTGTATGAGATCCAAATATTGGACAAATTAACACAATCCGCACGAACCTAATAATGCAATATAAATGTGAATACAAATAAATGACCTTACACAGAAAAAGGACAAAGGTTAATGATTCACAGTAATTTCACAAGACGAAAAGAATGATGCGTTTTACTCAAATATAAAAAATTATGTACTTTACTCATATAATAAAATGTATTCACTCAAAAAGTGAAAAAAGAGGTACTTTACTTAAATAGTAAAATGATGAAAACAAACGGACAGATATCATAAAAAATATCTACAGTCCCAAAACACTGGGTATAACAAACCCCAAAATTAGCCCACGGCTAAAAGATTACATGCATGGAGCAACACAAAACACTCCGTCACAAGCACACTTGGCGACCAGTCACACTGGTCAATCAAGCAGTCAGCATTTCATGTAGTCACCGACCACCATTCAATTCCTTGGTCAATCAAGCAATCAGCGCCCACCAATCCGTTCAGCAACGCCCGATCACCTGCTACTCGATCAGCAACACTGTTCATTCAGCTCTACGGCTGCATGGTTCAGCTTTACAGCTGCTATGGTCAGCTTCTATGGTCAGCTGTACAGCTGGTACCCCGTCGACTCCGATCAGCTGAAAATAAATGTAACACCGTGTACTATGTATGACACGGGCATATACGATAAAACGTAATGACGTTATATACGGTAAGCTATACAAATTACATTATCGGCATAACATTACAAAGCAATGAACAGGTTCGGAAGTGAACCTACCCGTGTCCGATAAGAATCCTATGGTACTGAACGTTTCTTAAAAATGCAACTTTATATTGCTAATATAAATCTCTTGCTAAGTCACAAACAAAAATAGAAAATATTTGCATTGTACTACTTAAGCCGAAGCTACATGGAAAATATACAAAAATAAACTGGTAGTACAATAGTTATAACTTATACATAACAAATTATTAAATAACTCACATACCTCTACAGCTGAAGATGTGCAAGCAATTAAGTAGACTGGTCACTGACAATGTAAAGATTTAGTCTTACGGTGAGGCATTTATACACAGACGATGCAGCCATACATCGTCTGTGCACTTGATGTATTCGATTTTTCCCATCGAAAGCACTTCGCACGTGCGGCATAGGATAAACCGAACGCACTGTTTCGAAATATTGTACAATATACTTAAATCACCCTCGGGTATCGCTGTATACAAAAAACGGAAGCCGAGTACATGTATTTAATAAATGAAGGGATTTATACAATTCCGTGACAGCGATGATTATTCATTCTCTTAAATGCAACATGCAATATGTTGGACAAACACTTCAACAAGTTTCTAAGAGAATGAATAATCATCACTTTTATATAAAAATATAGACAATATAAAGTTAACGGAGAAGAAAAGGAGTATATAATAAAATGGCGATATTTTAAGTTTTGACAGGCAAGGGTGCTGCGCCTAGTGTTAACGCATCAATAACAAATCGAATGGGCTGCAGTTCGGTTTTCGCCAGAGATGAAGAGTTTCATATATAGTTGAACAGATACTGAATGAGTTCATGCACGATTACAAGGGAATAAGAACAAAAACAAATATATATATATATATATATATATATATATATATATATATATATATATATATATATATATATATATATACATATACAAGCAGTCTGTGCATTGAAAAACAAAGAGAGGCATATCACTTGTAATAGAAGTGTAAAACAGTTTATATAATTAGTCTTCAAACTGACGAAGAGATTACTATTGCTAAATCAAACAGTGGAGTAAATACAAATACGACACAATAAGCAAAGAAATTAAAAAACAAAATTAAAATATCTTCTGATTGATTAGTTACAATGTATTTGATAGACAGATGGAAATTCTCAGGAAAATTACATCAGTTAAAATAGGTGCAGATGATATGCAAGGAAAGTAGCACAGAAAATGTAACTTCTGACTCCGTAGAGATCACATTTTTTATGAAAAAAATCGTGGCTCGCTAATCCCCCAGATAGTCGTTATAACAGCAAACACTGGCTCAGTGGTCGTCAAATATTTATAAGCGTAACTTCTGGCTTCTGTCAATTATTTTAATGCGAAAAACCCGGCTCCTAAACCCAGAAAATTGCATGAACGTAGCTTCCTGTTCAGTGGTTGTCTGAGAGAAACATGACTCAGAACAGTTGTTGCAACAGAGCCAAAGCCCAGGGCTACTAGCATACCAAGAATCATCGGATAAAAAAAAAAAAAAATCGACGCATATTCCCATTTTTTTATTGGTGGAATTATAATCATTCTTATGTTTTACGCAAATCATTATCTCTAGGTTGGTTTCTATTTGATTCTATTGCGTACAAAATCTATTTTTACTATTTTGTATGTTAAGCCAGGATTTTTTTTTTATATCCAGTCTAGTAAATTCATGTATGATGTTCCTACTATTGGTCTAAGTTAATAAACATGAAAGGTAAATATATTATCTCAAAATATCAAACAGTTCTTCAACACTAGTTTCAATTTCTTTCATTAAATTTGAGCAGATGATCTATGATAGCAGTCTGCATAATGACGATGATGTGTTCCATCTTCACTTAGATTCTTAAGAGTCGAATAGATACAGCTAGCTGGGGTTTTGCTGAACCTAAGTCTCTAAAACATACTACCTATTATTTTCCATAAACATGATTTACTTTTAATATTAAATTAATAAAGATTCTGCTTAGTTTCTGTTTCCCGACTCTTTTTCTTTCTCTTTTGTTTTGAAGGCGAATTCGAGGTGTTGTAATTCTTTCTTTCAGAAATAGTTATTTGTGTATCAAGCAAATTCTCAGACATTTATAGTAGTACTATTTTATTTAATTCAAAAGTTCGGCAAAAATGTTTAGTTTTGTTTTAGGGTTACTCCATTTCTGAAATTTGTCTGAAAATCTAACTTTTATGACTAAACTTTGAGCCTCTTGTTCGACTTTTGCCTGTAATCCTGTTGGTTGTATTCTTTGAGTCTCTTCTTTTCTGCCCCATTATACCACTAAAAATTGCGTGTATTTAGTATTTTTTATTTTTCATTTAAGCTATAGGCATAATTTGATAACATGCATCACGAGGAATTGGTTCCTTTTATATGATGCAAATTCCGTCCATATGAATTCCAAAATCATTTTATATGGCTGTTATTGGACGTCAGGATTGCTTCTGAGATAACCTTTTTCCGTCTCTGAGCTATTAATAACACATCATACTTTTTCCAATTTAATAGAACCTATCTTTAGCATTTCAAATGTGTTTTATTATTATTATTATTATTATTATTATTATTATCTTTTAAGTTTTCATAATCATAAAATGCAACATCTTGCTTGTCATATAGAGGTATGTAAATATTACATAAATATTATTTCCCTCTACAGTTTCTGATTTATATACTACTGTATCCCCTATTATTACTTATCTGATTATAAACGTGTCTTCCTCAAAATTAGAAATATAAACTTTAGCAAAACATGTTTATATTTTGAAATCCCGACTTTCTCACCCAATTTATATTTAGGAGTTCCATGGGTATCTGTTGCAAGATAGCCGAATAAGACAATCCATACTTTAGACAAGTTTTCTTCCTCGCTTGGTTAAATTAGCAACATGTCTGTCGATGACAATATCAGCTTTTGTAATGTATCTATCCATTTTTGGTTTCATTTTCGTTAAAACGCTTAAACAGTTTAGTCTTCTTTGTTTCAAATGAATAATTCCACTGCAGACACTTTTTGTCTGGTGCATAATGTACTGGGCTTGACGTTATAAAATTCCTTTTCTTCCAAGATCTTATTTTTCTTCTGATTTATCTCTTTAATCATTTCCCTCAAGACATGATTATGTTATCTACCTTTTTTTTTTTTCTTTGGCCAAGGCATGTTTTGAATAGCCATCAATCAACTGTTAAAATATAGCCATTACATTTTTGATATCCTTTTAAACTTAAATTGGATGGAACCGAGTACATGCGGAACTAACCTAAACACGTCTCTATCAAAATCCATCTTAGGTCCCTTTGTGCATTGTTCAAAGTAGATCGTTTCATCGTACAATATTTATGTTCGGAATATTGTAGGACTGAAAGATTGATCTCTTACTGAACTTTGCTCTTGCTTCACTATCAAGTTTAATTTGCCTCCTTAATTGATTAAAATTGGTAAAAGTTGCGGGACCATTACCCTATTAATGTTACCCAACAGTATCATGTTAATTGTGAGAATTATAAATGGTATGAAGCACGTGGCTCTTTGATCATTATATTTAGACCTGTCGCAGCCTAGTGTTGATCTGTTTCAAAGTCAAGCGAATCAAATAGAAAAGAAACGTACGGTAGTTCTAAAATGTTTCGAGTCGTATAAATGGCTTACATACCAATTCTACTAGAACAAATAGAAAACAAAATGTACGGTAGTTCGAAAATGTTCGAGTTAGAGAAATTTCTTACATGCCAATTCTACTAGAACAAATTTTTGCACTTGATTTTGTAGCGAGTAAGGCCATTACCCTGTTATAACTATAATCAGTATTGTTAATTCAATACATTGCTGACAGCGAATGGTGGCAAACAATAACAGTCGACAGAGTGCCTGCAAATTCGTCTCGCGCACGAAATATCTTGTTAACTACGACTTGTAAACATATTTGGAGAATACTGAATTAAGTCTCCTTGTATGTTATATGCCTGCAATGTAATTATACCCATTTCTCGAGCATATAGATGAAGTTTATATTTTCTAAGAACGATAATGCTTGTTTGTGTATCGTTGAAAAACACTGTTAAAGCTCCAATGCACCGTTTTTAATAAATTTGACCATTCTTCGAATCTAACTAAACTTTGAAAGGAAGAAAATGATTTGTTAAAAGTTATCTGACATTAAGCATTATTTCAAATATCCAAGATGTTGGGTTTAAACTACATTCAGATATTATGTTTAGTATTAAGAGGTGTCACCTCTTAATTTAGTAACCGAAAGCCGCACACAATTCCTTTTTTCCTCGGGAGTGCTCCAAAAGTAATGACGTCATGCATTCCACAAATTCAGCTAGTGACTAATATTGTAACAACAACAATCGCACATGACGAATAAATTGATTAGAGTGGGAAGGAACAGAGGTTGAACAGATCAGAGAAGTTTGAAATAAATACGTTTGTACACGTATAAACCTCACGCTTGACCTTGTACCTTCATTTCGTGTACAATTTATTTATATCTGGAAGAACATAATCTAGAATTATATCACTTAAACATCACCTACCGTATCCGACACAGCGTGGTGCTGGCTTCTATTTACAATGGTGGCGAATGTGGATATGTGAGAAAGCTTGCCAGTAGCTTCTCGTGGGTCGGTGGTTCTTTCCGCGGATTTCCCGGTTTCTTCCTCCACCATTAATACTGGCCACCATGTATAGCCTATCGTGTGCTGAAAAATGGCGTTAAGCCCCACAACAACAACAACAACAACATTTACAATGGTGACGTTATCAAATCTCGTGTTCCATCTTTCGACTGAAATCGGTTGACCCACGGATGTTGCCGAATAATATCGGATTAGTTCGTAATTTTGAAAATGGCATCGTTTCTCAGTTCAAGGTAGAAATTACATGGCTCAAAATGTAATGAATCGTCGATATTATCTAGTTTTAAAGGGACCCAAAGATGTTTTAGACTAACATATTTCAAGAGTCAGTATTGTTCAGGTATTTTGACATACGACTTTTTGCACGTAACGGCGCCATTGGATCTTTAAGAGCTTGAAAATTCAGTGCTATGAAAACTCGACGGGATATTCGTCAACATATTAAAAATTCTCCTCTCTGGACACTTCCTTTTTCTATTTTCTTCCCCATTTAAAATATTTGTGTGATATTAGTGATTATTTGTTACATTGGGGAGGGGGGTCATTGTGGGGGAGATATTTTTCGAACTGAGCAATTAACCGATTATTAGGTACATGCTTCGTTCACGCTGAATTGTTTTCAAGAGGATAGCATGTATTAGATATTTTTGTTAAAATGGACCTTGTTAGATTTTTAAACACAAGAAATTCTTTGGAGTATTCCCATGTGCAAGTGTTTAGTAATTTAAGTAATTTAATACATAATTAGTAATTTAAGTAATTTAATACATAATTAGTCCTATGTCCAGTTTTGTGATAAGAGACATGAAATATCGATTTACTGTTTAGAGTTGTGTACTAATAAATTATAGGGATGTAAAACAAGAAAACCATACCAGTAGAAAACTAATGTCTTATCATATATGGACCTTAAGACCTTATCATATATGGACCTTAAGACCTAAGTTTCTTAATATTTTAATTGAATACGATTTCTGTATTGCACAGTCATCTACAATTAAATTTTTAGGGTATATCGACAATAAAGGAGGACTAGACGATTTTGGCGGACTGGGCGGTTTTGGCAGTTATGGCGGACTGGGCGGTTTTGGCAGTTATGGCGGACTGGGCGGTTTTGGCAGTTATGGCGGACTGGGCGGTTTTGGCAGTTATGGCGGACTGGGCGGTTTTGGCAGTTATGGCGGACTGGGCGGTTCTGGCAGTTATGGCGGACTGGGCGGTTTTGGCAGTTATGGCGGACTGGGCGGTTTTGGCAGTTATGGTGGACTGGGTGGCTTTGGCAGTTATGGTGGACTGGGTGGCTTTGGCAGTTATGACGGACTGGGCGGTTTTGGCAGTTATGGCGGACTGGGCGGTTTTGGCAGTTATGGCGGACTGGGCGGCTTTGGCAGTCATGGCGGACTGGGCGGCTTTGGCAGTCATGGCGGACTGGGCGGCTTTGGCAGTCATGGCGGACTGGGCGGTTTTGGCAGTCATGGCGGACGGGGCGGCTTTGGCGGTCATGGCGGACTGGGCGGTTTTGGCGGTTATGGCGGACTGGGCGGTTTTGGCGGTTATGGTGGACTGGGCAGTTTTGGCGGTTATGGTGGACTGGGCAGTTATGGTGGTAGAAGTCGCAATAGCTATTGAGAGATGTTTCTATGATGGAGTTCATTGGCAGGAAGACGGCTTTGATTTCAAATGACAACAACTTACCGTTTGGTGCCCATTTATAATCCCGCAACCTTTACAGGTTCCGAAACCAATAATTCGGCCCTTACTAATTGTTTGTTTGAATTAAAATCCGTACCTTCTCAAAATGGTGTCAGATTCATTTATTTAATAATAATAATAATAATAATAATAATAATAACAATGAGGACTTTGTATAGCGCCTAATGTTTAGAAGCTCTAAGCGCTTTACAACATTAGACAACACCTAATACAAAAAACATTTAGAGTTTAACGTTGTTTTTTATCTGAGTTTATCGTGGTATAAACTGTCAGTTGCCGAATCACACAGCAAATAACGTCCGAAGGGCGTTATGTAAGCTGTATGAGTCGGCAACTGACAGTTTATACCACGATAAACTCAGAAAAAACAACGTTAAACTCTTATAATTGCAATTATAATTTTATTTCTATTTTATTGTTATTTTTTTTTTTTTTAAATATATATCCTATCAGTTTTAGAGCCTGTTTAAGCGTATGAAACCGTTTTTGTTTCGTTCTAAAGGCGTGCAGTGTGCAAAACTTCCAGTTCAGTGTTTACGTTAGTTACTTAGCACGTGACTATTTATAGAAGCTAATATAAAGTAGTTCTCCGTACAGTTCATACAGAAATAAACGCAATTTGGTCTGATCACATGATCATGTTCTGACCAATGAAAGTCTTCCCTTCATTAATCAACTGATGTAACTGCAATTATAATGATATGATTACATATAAACAAACACCATGAAATTAGAAAACATAAAACATGCTGAAAATATTTCAGGTAGGAAACATTATTAGGTCATTAAGTTTGTTCTTGCAGTCGAAAGAGGTGAGTTTTGAGAGCGCTCTTGGATGAGATCACTGTGTCTTTGTGTCTAAGTTCAGTGGGCAATTCATTCCACTTTGCTGGGCCCTTGTATGCAAAAGAACGTTGTCCATATGACTTCGTTTTCATAGTGTATAGGGAATAATGAGTGTACGATTGTCAGAGGAGGAGCGTAAGTATCTTGCTGGTGTGTACACATGGCTGAGGTCGGATAGGTATGTTGGAGCAGTCCGTCAGTGAAACGTAGCACAGAGAACAATTTTTGTGCTTGATTCAGAATCGAATGGATAGCCAGTGTAGGGTACAGAGCAGGGGGAGGTGTGCTCTGATTGTGGTGCTCTAAGGATGAACCGAGAAGCTGTGTTTTGAAGTTTTTGGAGTACATATTGAGACGAACCAGACATAATTGAGTTACAATAGTCCAATCTTGAAAGTATTAAGGAACACACAAGTGTTTTAGCGGCTTCAACTGAAAGATATTTGCGAATGGAGCTGATGCGTCTCAGCTCAAGATATGCAGCCTTGCACATGTTTATGACATGTTGGTGCAATGTGAGTACTGTCGAGGGTAACACCTAGGTTTCGTACTGACTGAATTTAATGTTGGTGTTGCTGATATTTATTGTTTGAAGTAAAGGATGTAAATGAGAAATTCTTTGTGTTGTAATCAGAATGGCTTCAGTTTTATCTTCATTCATCTGCAGCTTGTTACATGTCATCCATGATTTCACATCAGAAATGCACCTCTCTACACCATGGATGGTAGCTTCAACTTCAGTTGGGTGGCTAGATTTGTATATTTGGGTGTCATCAGCGTACAATTGGTGAGACACTGGATGCTGATCTGTGACATTTGAGAGCGGTTGAGTATATAGAATGAAGAGAACAGGGCCAAGAACAGACCCTGTGGAACACCACAACATAGATCAACTGGCCTGGAGTGTATTCCATTTGCGGACACAATTTGTGTCCTGTTGACCAAGTAGGACTTGAACCATAGTAAGGCTGTATCGTGAATGTCAAATACATGCTGGAGACGGTGAAGTAATATATCACTGTCTATTGTGTCAAATGCTGTAGACAAGTGAAGGAGAGTGAGGACTGTAATCTTTCCGCTATTCAAAGCAGAGAGAAGGTCATTGACTACTTTCAGAAGAGTAGTTTCAGTACTGTGGCAAGGGCGATATGCAGACTGTACATTGCTAAAAAGACTGTTTGAATTCAGATGAGATACAAGCTGGGATAGAACAACATTTTCTAAGATTTTTTACAAGAATGGGAAATTAGAAACTGGGAGGTAGTCCTTTAAATCGTTATGGCTGAGTGTTGGTTTTTTCAGCAGAGGCTTTACAATGGCAGTTTTGAAAAATGATGGGAATTCCCCGGATGAGAGAGAGAGGTATTAATAACATCAGTTAGTGAAGGCAATATTGGATCTAAGCACTCAAGCAGCAGTGATGTTGGAATCGGATCAAGTTCACATGACATTGGTGCACTTTTTATCAAATGCTGCTAACAGTTGCCGCTTAAATTCTGTATCGCAACTGTATGGTGACGACGAATCACTTGAAATTATGTTGTCAAGCTCATCTCTAATGGTTTGTACTTTGTCACGGAAGAAATTTGCAAACAGGTCCGGAAGGTCGACTGGAGAGAAGGTTGTTGGAAGTGGTATACATTTGTTCCTTGGCATTGGCTTGTTAGTAATCTCGAAGTGCTCTTTGCAGATGGAACTTTCCGTGATCTTAGTACTGTAGTGGGCTGATTTCGCTGCATGGACTATGTTTGTGACGTTCTTCTTAGCGGCTTCATAGATTTGCTTATGAATAGTGAGTCTGATGGAAAGCCAAGGCCTCTCAGCTTTACGGCGGTCTCTCTTAGCAGTGCGAAGCTGGTCCCTAACGCTGCTATACCACGGAGAACACTTTTGAATTGATACTCTGCGCTTGGTTGCTGGGGCATGTTGGTCAAGCAATGAACGCAGGCAGTTATCGAGTGGTTCTACTGTAGGAGGTAAGCAAGTTGATAGGTTTGCTTCGATGTCACGCATTAGTTGGGTTCTACTTATCACACGGAGGTTTCTCTTGGTAGCAAATAAAGATGGATTGTTAGGGACTGATACGTCAAGATGGCATATAATGCAGAGGTGATCTGATGCAAGTTCGTGGGATAGATATATAAAACAGATTTTTATTTCTTTAAAAATCGGTTGACATCCAAGAAGAAATATAAAAAAGAATGAAGAAAAGACAACACCGGCTTTTCATCGGTAAATTTTTTACCCAGCATCTCACGCTAACGAATTTCAAGCACAGACACAATACTAAAAACTTGTGGTAACTTTATGGTGAAATATTTGAAAATTATTCACCATAAAACTACTATGATATTTTCAATCGTATGTAGATGTATCTTGAGACGGAGTCTTGCAATCACTATTTGTGTCATAAATGATATAATTATTATGTATTGCAATGTACTTGTCAACGCTTATCTGGATCGGTGAATTTGCACAAATCCATTCCTCTTGGAACAGTACAAGCTTGACCTACTTTTATTCAATGAAATACAAATGAAAAGAACGGTTATGTGGGTGGTCTGTGTCGCTACTTGATTCTCCGAGAAATGATCTGTCTGTTTCTCTCTCTCTCTCACACACACACACACACACACAGACACGCACATACAATATCTAGATGACTTGATATGCAATATCGGATGACGAAGAATACACGTTAAAAAAATACCAGTACCGCCTTTCGTATACCACTTCAACCAAAACGGCACGCCACAAAAGACGATCAAGAAGAAATACTAAATTGTAATTAAAATGAATATAACCTTGAAATCGTTGGAGACATTAGATAAAACAGACGTATGGACACTTGATAGAAACTTATTCTGTATTAAAGCCACCAGATGAGCATAACTGGATTTAAGTGCAATTAAATCTCTTTTGTACTTTCTTAATTTTACACGAATGGGACATTTTTAGATCTTGAAAAGTTGGAGGTGTTAGATATGTTGGTTAACATTTCATGAACTGACGCTTCTAAACTTTTTCAAGTGATTGTTACCACATTTTCTTATCTATCGAAACATGTCCTTTAACTTCTGATAAATTTATTTTTACAACATGTACTTTGATCCTTCTAAAAAGTTTAATTCACTATTGGCTACCATGTAAACAAATATTCTCCAATTGAACAAATAGTCTGATGCAATTACAAAATTCGCTTTTCCTGTTTTTGTTATGACCTAGGATAGAGCTTTTATTTAATTTATCTTTATTTTTAATTTTGCTGAGCGGCATTTACAAGTTTTCAATTAATTTCGTACCAATAAAATTTATTATATAGGAAACGATGGCTGTTTAACATGCGCCTATCACATTGATGTTGTACAATCTCATGGTCGCCCTTCTTGAAATCAATGCCAACCTCATCACAGTAATACAGCACCTGTATGACAAGGCCACCAGTGCAGTATACTTCAAGGCAGCATAGGGGACTGTTTCAAAACGACAGTCGGAGTCAGACTAGGCTGTCTGCTCTCTCCCACACTATTCAACATCTTTCTGGAGAGAATCATGGCTGACGCGCTTGAAAAGCATGAAGGGATAGTCAGCATCGGAGGCAGAACAGTCACCAACTTACGTTTTGCCGACGACATTGATGGACTAGCAGGAAATGAACAAGAAATAGCTAGCTTAGTAGAGAGCCTCGACAAGACCTCCGCAGCCTACGGCATGGAAATCAGTGCAGAGAAGACCAAACTGATGATCAACAACACCAAGGGCATCAGTACTGACGCCAGGGTCCAAGGTACGAAGCTAGAAACAGTCCACAGCTTCAAGTATTTGGGGGGAATTGTAACAGATGAAGGATCAAAGCCTGAAGTACTCTCCAGGATTGCACAGACAACAGCAGCGCTTACAAATCTGAAGCCCATCTGGAACGACAAGAACATCGCGCTCAGTTCAAACGTCAGACTGATGCACTCACTGGTTATCTCCATATTTCTCTACGCCTGTGAATCATGGACCATAACAGCTGACTTAGAGAAAAGGATACAAGCCACAGAGATGAGATGCTTCCGAAAGATCCTCGGCGTCTCATACAAAGATCGTGTCACCAATGAAGAAATACGGCAAAGGATCAGACAAGCCATTGGGCCTCACGACAACCTCCTGACCACAGTGAAAAGGCGTAAACTGCAGTGGTATGGGCATATCTCACGATCATCAGGACTTGCCAAGACAATCCTGCAAGGCACTGTACAAGGAAGAGGCAGGCAGAGAAAGAGGTGGGAAGACAACATTCGAGAGTGGACAGGCTTGACATTGAGCGACTCAATGAGAAAGACGGAAAATCGAGAGGAATGGAGGAAGCTGATTGTTCGGTCTTGTGTGGTGCCCCAACGGTCTACCAGACTACGGGACTGATGATGATGATGATCACGTTGATGTGAATTCCAAAAGGCCACCTTTTAATAAATCCATTTGTTTGATAAGTGACCTGTATTGTCTAATAAAAGTCTAGACATTGCAAGCTTAGCACATCAACATCCAAACAGCATCTATAAAATATACATTGAGAAATGTAAAAAATTAAAGCCAATTCACCAATTCTGTTATCCTCTATTAAATAAAAATGAGCTACATCGACTCCCGTGCTACCGTAAGAGAAACGAGAAAAAAATATTTATGAAGAGATACTAACGTAATGACCGTTTGATGTACCCGTTTTCTGTACACTTGAACATACCAGTTCACTTCTCGAGTACCTCCCAGATGTCATGGAACTATGCAAATCCCCATTGAAAGTAATAAACTGAATATAAATGGGCAGATCAATGGAGAATTTACTTCAGAGAGTGTATAAAATATTACCTGAAAAAGTGGTTGGAGTATTGGCCGATGAGTATGGCCACTATATTGGCTGAAAAGGTGACGGAGGAATTACAAAATAAACTGTTATCTAACGTAACTGAATCTATAACTAGATATACCTAAAGATGTGACATAAAAGTTATGTATCTAAGTTTAATTACTCGAGAAGCATTAAAGGAATAAATGTACACAAAGTGAGAGAGATGGAATGGGAACCAATACAAGCAGATGCAAAACGGCTAACAGGATAGTAACCGAATGGAATTTTCAACCGAGTGAAAACAATACCATGTGAGTGAATGGAAATTGTATTAAATGAATAAATATTCACGACAATACATTTCAAGTAGACTCGCAAACCCACCCACAACATAAGATACAAGACTACTATACCGAACATGTGCAAAAAAAACAGGTTCATATAAAAAAAATATGAATATGATTCATGCATCCAGGCCCGGCCCTAGGATGTGCAGAGCCCAAGGCAGCAGGCGGGGCCCAAGGCAGCAAGCGATGAGCGTGGGGCCCAAGGCGGTTGCCTCGTTCACCTTGCCCTAGGGCTGGGCTTGCATACATCCACAATATATATATAGTGAAAAGAGTATGATTCACATAATCATATGATACAAAGGAATAAGCATGGTTCATTCAACCATATGGTACAAAGAAAAATAAGTATGGTTCATATTACCATATGTTATTGTAAACGAAACGTATTGTATACTGCCCTTATTCAGAGTTCGGAATTCGGATCACTATTCTTCGACCTTTTCCAGAATTACACAAGCGTACACCCCGGAGAAATAAGCATGGTTATTACAACTACATGTTCTTGTAAACATGCTCTTATTCAGAGTTCGGAATTCACATCACTTTTCCTCGGCTTTCTCTAGAATCCTGAATTTCTATCCTACACGCCTAGTCATGTAGTAACAGATACACCGTCAGCTGGACTTAGTTCCATGGCTATGATGCCACACTGCAGGAAACGCTATCACCATTCTGGTTCTTCCAGCCCATCCATCAATCCATCCAGCTATAAATATACCAAGCTGGTCATAATAAGAAATAAAGTAAATGCAGAGAGGAAATCCAAAATATATGCTAACAGTGTTTTACGTCAAAATAAAGCCCTTAGCGATGAAGTATAACATACCAACAATTTTCTAGTTTTAGATTTAAAGAATGACAAATAAAGTCAGTATATTGAAGGGAACCACACACACACACACACACACACACACACACACACACACATATATATATATATATATATATATATATATATATATATATATATATATATATATATAAGCAGCAGAGAGGGTGAACAGACCACTTGCTTGAAATGTCAGTTCGCGAAAAGTAAAGGTTCCTACAAAGGCTGAAAATACAAGGTCAATAACGCCAAACCGAAGCCTCTAACCGACCGATTGGGTTAGCTCATTTTGTTACTTTATTTTTGACGCTTGTGTTATGCGTGTTCCTTTACTTACCCAGACACTTACTTTTGGTTGTCACCCCCTCTGCTGCTGTAAATTAACCGAAAATTTTATCAAGACGTATTTGATACCTCGATCGAGGATTCTGTAAATTTATCGTGATAAATCCGCGTAGGGTAGCTTGTGCTTTTGAAAAGAAGTTTTTTAACTTAATCATGTCTATACCCCCAGAACACCAAGTCTGATGAATGTTTCGCAGAGTATGTGTATCGACTGCATTAAACACAACTAAAATATTGCAGTTATCTCTGATCACTTTACGTATTTGTGTATGTCGCTGAGTAACATATATAACATCAGTATTTTTGTGTCTGCCTCGAGAAAATATCGGAGCTGGATTTGATTGTTTGTCCAGCATCACATCATCATATACTACGAGATTATTAATAAATCCATCGAGGTCATCTACAGATGGGGCTTCATCGATATCGGTGATAAAATCAATACTATCATTACCGTCTTCATCCACCAACTTTGCATTTTCATTAAAATCTTTAAGTACTTCATAACATCTCTGATGATCTACGGATGGTGCCACTAAATATAACTTATCCCACTTGAGCCATCTCATTATCAGATTAAGCAACAATTGCGTCTTACCAGACCCAGATGGGTCTATGATAATTGCTCTGATAGAATTTGGTAGCGCTGGATGATATTTGACTGGCTCTTGTTTTCGAGTCGCTGAGAAATCAATGATATCCATGTTGTACAAATATAATAATTATATGAATTTATATTGCGTTCGATGCAGAGCATCCACCCCCACCAGTGAATTAACAACAATAACAACAAAAAATCAAAAGAGTGCAACTTACAGGCAAGTTTGTAAAATGTGGTACAAAAAAACACACATTTATTTCGTCTCGTATAAAGACAGGTGGTGATATCGCTGCCTCACTGGGAATATTACCAGGGACTCCTTGGGCTAAATACCCAGGAGAAAAACATCTTCCTGAATACAATTACTGTGGTCCTGGAACTCGACTTGATATCAGACTTGATGAACGATATCAACCAAGACCTGGAGAGTATCCAATAAACGCAATTGATCAAGCATGTCACGTTCATGATATTGCGTAAAAAAATAAAGATTTACAACAACGACATATTGCAGATCTGAAGTTGATTCATTCGTTAAATTCCATAAAAAATAAATCTCTCAGAGAAAAACTTGCTAGCTTCCTAGTAAAATCTGCGATGAAAGGTAAACTAGTGCTAGGGGCCGGTAATTAATCAACTGATTATTATCATAATAATGGAATCGGTTTATTATAGTCCAAGAGGATATTGGAGGGGTAGAGCAGCAATTAGTAAACTTGCTGATGCGGCAAATGTCTCACGTTCTGTTGCTGCAGATTGGTTAGCACGACAGGCAATATGGCAAATTTATCTACCAGTGCCTAAAAAAGTTCAGTACGCACATTTTGATGTCAGCACTCCCAATGAAGTTCATCAAGCAGATATTTTGTATTTACCACACGATACTGTTAAAACTGGTAGACGTCAATCACGCACATGCAAATACGCATTAACTGTCGTTGACGTTGCAAGTAGATATAAAGAAGCAGAACGACTATCAACAAAGACAGCAACTGAAGTTGCATCTGCGTTTGAACGAATTTATCAACGTTGCAGTCTACGATGGCCACAACTACTACAGGTTCATCCTGGCAAAGAATTTCTTGGTGCAGTATCATCTCTGATGAAAAAACATAACGTTAAAATCAGACGAGGACACACCGCAATTCATCGCGATCAGGCAATCGTTGAACTATTTAATCGAACACTTGCTGAGCGGTTATTTGGATATAAGTATGCTCAGGAAATATCCCTAAAAAAAGTTCAGACATCTCGTGAATGGGTCGCAAGACTACCAAGCGTGATAGCTGCGTTAAATAATGAAATTACTCGTGCAACTTATATGAAACCAATTAATGCAATCACAAAGAAACATATACCAATACAACGACATGACTCCGTTTCAAAACAACCAGTGCTAGGTAATGTGACTGTAATATATTTATATGAACCTGGTGAACTTGAAGGGGGTAAAAAAAGAGCAACTGATCCTATTTGGAGTGTGACCACACATAAAATATCCAGCGTGATAAGATCCACGGGTAGACCTGCAATCTACAGACTAGATTCAACGGCTCCTCAACGTGGGTTTGTACGTGAACAATACAAGTAATTCCTGAAGACACACAATTACCACCGCGTTCACTTTTGTAAACTGGCTCCTCGACGTCGATTACATTCAAGACAGGTTAGCATCACATTTTCGCGTGTGTGACCAAGACTATTATTAATTCTATCGACGGTAAACTGTCTTGGATTATTATTCGAATACTGCCACAACATTACTGTGTTACAGCTCGCACAATAATTATTCTGTTGTTGTTTCAGTGTCATGATAAATTCAGCATCGAGATAAAAGTCGCGTTTATAATTTTTTTGTCACATTGTTTATAACCAGATAATTTTTTCTTGACAACTTCGTTGTTAACTACATCATCGGTGTCGGTGAAGTCTATGATAACACTCCGCAGCTGAGGCATTCTTCTGACTCGAGACACTGCGAGATAAACTAATTTTGACCATTCAGTACGATCATCAACAATCTAAATATTAGTATCTGAGATAGTTAATTCTTGTGACGAGTGAATCGTTATAGCATATCCTAGATTCCCTGGTGTTTTTTCCATCGTGAACGCGCTCTCAACAGCACTGACAGGAACTAAAACAACATCAATTAACACAAGATTTTATTTCTCACATGACTCTGTCAAGGTTCCAGGAATTTCAACATCGATATTCTGTCGTCGCGTATCTGCTGGGCGATAACACAATGGTGCAGGCAGATTTGACAATTTTTCTTTATGTAGCAGAAATAATTGTTGTTGAAGTGTATCACGAACTATCTTTCTACTTGCAACTTTCAAATCAGCAGGCCTCCACAAATTCCAAAAATCATTTATGTGTTTCTGAAATTACGTCACGCATTATCTCACATTGAATCTTATCTGGCTGCAGTCTGATTAACTTTTTAAACTCTTTCAGTGGTTCATCAATAGCTCTGTAATCATCAGTTATCTCCTCATAATCTACAAGCGTTTCTAACCATTCATGTGGAGATTGTCCAACAAAAGGCGGCGGTTGATCATGATCACCACACATTATCACAGCAGTATTTTTTGTCAACAATCAATCAAGAAACGTTTTTAATATCTCTAGCGACACCGTGCATATTTCATCCGCACCATCTAAAGAAACTATGATAAGTTTGAGATTTTACTCCACGTTCGTTCATTTCTCTGGCGAATCTGTGTGCGGGTGTCAAAACAATCATTTCTGAACAACTGTTCAGGAATAAATCAATCGCACGCGTTGGTTTACCAGAACCACCACACCCATTAAGATAAACGGTTTTATGTCTGGCCACAGGATCACACACCGATGGTGCTGGTGATTTTGATACTTGATTATTATTCTTGTAATATATCCCCATAATTTCAACGTCGGCAGATTCAGAATAACTAAATATATTTTCTCGTTTTATTCTCTATTCCCCCCATGATGCATCAGAGTCAAGTAATTGTTTTAACAAATCCGTATATTTTTTATTTATATAAAATGTATCCGTGGCAACCCTAAGCGCGGTATCAGGAAATCTATTTATCATCGATAGTAAATTAATCGAAACATACGCTAACATCGAAGATCTTAAATGAGTAAACTGCGGTGACTCACCATCAATATAGCCCACATTTGTACCTAATTTAGTTCCGTCTGACAAATAAGCATTACTTCCACTTATAAATGTGCCTTTCTCCGTTGTATCAGCAATTATAAAATCGAGTTCAGCATCGTCCATAATTAATCTTATACAATGTCGTTTATGATCACACGAACTACCCTGAGTAAATTTACCGATTATTTTTCTGCCGAGATCTCTTGCAACTTTATTTTCATAATGAGTTTTATCAGGATTTTCATCATTAGAATATTTCTATTGTTGTGGCAACCAAACTTGTTTCTGCGGACGATATAACATAATTGCTTCATTTACTTTCAACGATATTAAAATTTTATTATCAAGCATATATCGTAATAGTACTATTGGAGCCCAACATTTTTCTGAAAAATGTCTTCCAAACCACGCATACACAATCGGATGAAGGTTATTCGGTGGAAACTCGAATGACTCTATACAGGCAAATCCCATCAAATCAAAATGTGACAGGGGTCCGTTTATCGCACCTCTGGTCATCTCGTGTGTTGCATGCCCAAATCTCTAGAAGTATTCAGAACACTCTCCGTATCCAAGAAAGCGTCCAGGATAACATGCAGCCATATCAACTGAGATAACGTCGCTATAATCGTATTTAGTATTCCACAATCCGCCGTGTCCGTATTCCACACAACTGCGTTTTATTTCTTCAAGGAATTCCGATTTTGTCGGTGACCATGAATTTTTCTCCTGAGCAAAGTGACCAGCAACTGACCGAACGGTAAAACAATTGCTCAGTATTTGTTTAGCATCATCGGTATATTTCAAACAAAGATTTTTGATTTCATCGTGGAGAGATTCTGCACAATAAATATCTCCATTAGGCCGCACAAACTGATCAAAGTTCACAGATTCTGAACTTTGAAATAACCACACGGACACAGTGTCGCTCTTACTGATATTTCTGATAAAATCAGAGATATAATCATTATAAAATTTAACAGTTCTATGTCGTGGAAATATTGTAACGGCCGATGTCCATGCATGTGCGTTATGATCAATAATCTCTATCGGAGCTGCTCTTGATTCATATTTCGACTTATACAAAATCTCTCCGGTTAGTGTTTTCACCGTAATCGGAAATTTTAATTTCTTTCCCAGCTCAGCAACGTCGCTGATAGACGCTCCGGTTATCTTTAACTGTTTCTGCCCACTTATTTTTTTTTAAAGTC
>JAECUM010045515.1:0-64915 GCA_016617855.1 Megalonaias nervosa
AAAAAAGACCCAGAAAATAATGTATAGCTTATTTCTATAATATCGAATCACTGACACTATTTAAAATACACTTTCATAAATTGATAAGTTTTTAGATTTGGTAATTATTTCGTCAAAATTTTGACGTTGTCGTCAGTTTTAATTCCTGCTGTTTTAACAATATGTACGTCGAACTGTAGGTAAGAAGCTGTCTAATTTAATACGCCATTAAGACATGTTATTTAGTTCCACAAAGACGTCGTTTTGAATACGGACGCTGTTTTATAATTTTCCGACTTCATTTCATAAGAGGTCCACTTTCGTTTGTACAGGTGGTTAAATGAACACATTCGTTAATATTTAATATTATATCACTACTTTCCAAATGTCCCCTGAAGATGCAGAAAGTAACAAAAATGAAAGATCACTTCTATTGTGTCATACTTCTATTGTATATTACAAGGTATTTGTTCTTCTTGCAAACGATACAATAAACAATGTTGTAGAGTTCATTTATATTTCGTCTTAAAAACGAACATGTATTGTCATTACAATAAAAATAAGAGTGGCCTGATTCGCTCACCAAAATATGCCGCTACTACACGACATGAACAGATTCGAATAATTAAATTTGATACCCTGTTTACAATGATTATCGTGCAGCCGAGATGTTTAATAAAACGGGGGCCCTGTGTCAAGAGCACGTTTTGCGGAGCATCCATCGGTTCTACTTCTTTTCTTGTTTATTATTATTATTATTATTATTATTATTATTATTAATAAATTTTGGCCCGGAATTTGATCATTATCAACAAGAATCAAGCTATCATCAAAATGCTACTTAAAACAAAATTAGACCAAATGAACTTGCTACTGTCTTGAACATGAACAATGATTTCCTTTTATTTCACCTGCCGACCAACATTTTAGGTGAAAATACATTACTAGTTTATATTTAGAAACAATGCCATCAAAACAATGTTACTCCTGGCCAGACTTGAACAGAATCTGATAAAAAAAAAAAAAAATTTTATACAATGCTACAAATGAGAATTTCAAACAAATAAAAGGGAGCATAGCTCTGGTAAAATATAAACGGATATAGCAGGTTCAAGAAATGAACAAGCATCCTATACTCTGACTCCACTATTAAGACAATGGGTTATACACAACGTTTTGTTGTTTTTTGGTTGTTTTGTTTTGTTTGTTTGCTTCTTTGTTTTTCTTTTATTAATTTTTTTAATTTTTTTTTTTTAATTTTCTTTTTTTTTTTTTTTTTTTTTTTTTTTTTTTTTTCCATTATACATTGCAAGTTTCTGCTAAGTTTGGTCACAACTGCAGGAGAATGGAATTTCTAAGATGCATAAAGCTTAAAAACGGCAATCTCAGACAAATGAAATGTCAGAACGCTTATGTATATAATCAGTTACAGCAGTCAATATCAACATATTTTTTTTAAGTTATACTGAAATCTGATTAAGACTGCAATATTGTCTTAAACATCAGAACTCTGAAGTGCGCAAAAGGCTAAATATTGCACACAAAAAAGGTGCGTAGCTCTTGTAAGCATGGGCAATATTGCTTATTCACGAAAGGTGCTTAAGTGTTCTGGAAATAACTTACTTGCTGCCAAGTTTGGTAAAATTGGTCGAAAATTAAACACAAGGTAAACTATTACAATTTCAAACAAAGTTTAATATCTCTGGTTTATATAAACGGATATTGCTGGATAAAGACAGGAACCGAGTTATTGTTGAAATACAAGTTGTCAAGTTTATTGATCGTACGTGAAATGAAAGGTCTAAGGCGCACATAAGTTAAACGGATTGACGGACGGACAACAGATCATCATGAATAACTCACCTGACCAGTTGAGCATATGCTCAGGTGAGCTAATAAATAACAAGAGTGTCACCTAGCGAGACACTATATGGCCGTCTGCGTCACGATGTCAGTAACATGTGTACCAATTATTTATGGAATACACCATCCGGTTCAAGAGTGGGGGGGGGGCAAAACGACCCATTTAACAACTTTTGGTAATTTATGGTATGATTTATATGATTGTGTTCGCTATTGGACAATTTATTTAAAGTATGCGTTGCGTCTGACATAATGGAATGATGTTTGATTACAATGAAGAAACTATTTACGAGAAAAATTAAAAATGGTAAAAATTTATAAATTTTGCCCCACAATGCGTTCGACATCTGTTAAAGTCTGTAAAACTACAGGAATACTATTGAACTGTAAAATCAAGTATTATTCCTATATCGACATTTTATATATGAAAAAGATGCTAAAACAACATACTGTTACATCATTCAAATTATCACAACAATGCGGATAAGCAAGCAGCTACAACAATGCTCAAGTCTAAATAGTCCTTAATTTCTACCGTTAATGAAGAAAAAAACAAAGCCCAAAAGTCGTGAATATTCCTGGTAAATTCTTTATTACTCACACTTAGCACAGCAAAACTGCATATTGAGGGTGGTGCCACAGAATTCATGGCACCACCTGGAATATTCCTTGCACTGCGACCAGGAATCTTCTATTAAGAGATCATCACTGCCTCCATATTCAAATTCGCAGTTTCCACAAATGTTGTCTTTATTATGTGCTGTGTCTGCTGACAAGGCAAGATCGTGCTTAGCTACTGACTTTGGACCCGAAACCTTTTTTTCCCTTTTCATGGTCCTCTATACAAGTTGTCTTCATAATCTTTAATGGTTTTCTACCTATCTTTTTGTCCTCTCTACATGTCTGCTTCTTTTTCTTCTGCATTTTTTTCTGTTTTGAAACTTTGGTTCCATTCTGTTTGCTCCCACTTGCCTGTATAGTCCTATCATATTTGCCTTTTGTATTTGTCATCGTCTTTCTTTGCTTTTCAATAAGCATCTTTTTATACGGTGATGATGTCAAGTTCATGGCTGATTCTGCCTTTCGCTTTCTTGTGCGCTGACAGGATATTCTAGGCTTTGGCGAAAGTTTAAGCAATATGTTCATAAATGCTGAATCGTCTGCATTTTTGCATTCGTTATGAGATACCCCCCAAGGCAGCACTTTCCGTTCTTCCAGCAAGAATAGCTTCGTCAAACATTTTCCGATCGCCTGTCTTCTCGACGGTGATGGCAGAGTGATGTGTTTGTTGATTATCAGGTGACTGAGTATAAATTGTTTTGTTTGTCTCTGGATTACCCGACCCATCCACCGTGGCTGTAGAACTACCAGTTAGCAGAAATTCAACCGTCTTGATTGGTTCAGTCAATGTTTCTGCATTGTCAGAAGTGATCATAACGTTATTATGCGACTGATCATCAACTGATCTATTTCCTTCATTCGATGTTTCTGTATCGCCTGCCCCACCTGCAATAACTATAGGAATACCAACTTATTGTTTGTCAACTGTCTTGTCCTCTTGAACAGATGTTTCTGCATCACCCGACCCCTCCAACATGTCTGTGCAGCCAGTAAACGACAGGTGATCAGATGTTTTATTTGATTCAGTCAGTTGTGATGACATAGATAGTGCTTGTTGACATGCGTTAAGCCCATTTGATACTGGCTGAGGTTCATCAGTTACCATAGAAGGAGCGAATTGTCATCTGTGAACTTATTTGGATTAAAAGGCCACGTCCGCAGTCTTCAAAACCAGTGACAGCTTTCTGTAAACTCGTAGATCGGTTATATGCTGCAGAAAAATTACCGCAACTTCAAATGCACTTATTCGTCTTCCTGGATTGCTTGTCATCCGGTTTCCAGACTCCAAATTGAAAGCACTTTTTAGCGCCTTGAAAAATGTGACCTCAAGAGGCTGAAGCCGATGTATGCAATGGGGAGGAAAGGTTATCAACACAATCCCTTTCTCGTGTGCATAAAGAAGAGCTTCCAAGGTTTTATGGCTATGGTGCCCATCAAGAAGAAGAATGTGTGGGGAGTCCTTCGTACATTTCACAAAAGAAGTGAAATGTTCCAGCCATTGCAAGAAAATATGACTGTCTGTCCATCCACTTGGGCTACACAAGCCCAGTGCTCCGGCTGATGCGCCATTCATCAGTGATGGAACCATTCGTTTACGTGGGTAGATAAATGCTGGCGGTACAAAGGTACCAGCTGCATTCATGGCACATATTACAGTAATAGTTTGACCACGTTCACCGCTTGTAACTTTACCAACTGATCTAATACCTTTTGATGCAATGATGTTTACTGGCTTGTGGACAGTACTAATGCCTGTTTCATCCATGTTCCATATTCTGAGACCATCAGCAAGTGTTGCGTCAAGAGATTCCTTATATACTTGGTAAAATTTAACTACCTGTGGCTTGTTAAGCCCACGGCTCTGCTGATATTGGTTGCCTCTGGAGCTCTAATGGCTAGATTTGGATGCCTTTTCATAAAGCCTTTCAGCCAAACAATACCTGCTGCATTACCTTGAAATGGATGGCTTTTAATATTCAGATGAACTGCTAAGTTGTATGCCAAACGCCGTACGTCAATAGTGGTAAGTCCAAATAATGCCTTTTCCATGGACTGGATGTGCTTGACTAGAAGTAACTCATAATCAGGCTTGAAAACAGTAGTCTTACTTTCCAGTTTTGACACTCCAGGTTGCGAAACCTTCAAATCTCTATGTCTGCGCAAAGTTTTAGCTGGAATTCCATAATTCCTGGCAGCAGCTTTCAGTGACGCTCCACAACGAATTGCTTCAAAAGCCGCATTTGGAGCTGGTGTCGCATAATTTCCTCGATCAGTTTTCCTTCTCTAAGTTCGTACCATCTGCAAATAAGTATAGAATAATTTTAGGCATATGAACGGTTAGTTAAAAAGTGTACAACATTTAAACAGTTATGGGGCAACACGCCCCCTGTAAGGGGCGTTTTGCCCCATCGTACAGCACTGACAATTTAACAATAGGCGGAATTAACAACTGCTGCGAATCATGAAATATTATACATGATGCATCTCTATACTAAGTTGTTTAAAAACATACGTACCCTGTTTTCTTTAGGTAGTTCCAGTCCAAAATACTGCAAACAAATGGATTGAACACTTTTACAGGAAGATGCCAAAAAAGTAATATTCTTGCATAAAACCATGCGTGCTGCTGCATCCAACAATGGCCGCCATTCACAAGGCCTGTATAACCTAGGCAAGCTTGCTGTATAAAGACTAGTCCGTTTTCTAGCGTAGGGACGTCAGGATGGCTTGGGGGCTTTTTACCCCATGGAGGCGTTTTGCCCCCCTCTACCCTAAGGCTCCAATACGATTTTACCTTTGACCCACATTGTGACAGTAACCTTGGAAGCACGGCGCTGAAGGTTGCGCCCGACACATCGTCTCGATGTAAGTAACATTTGTACCAATTATAATTTGAATATACCAACCGGTTAAAATATTACGGCCCGGAGACGAATTTGAGAAAGACGGACACACAGACAGACGCCACAAGCCATCATATAAATATGACGGGTCCTATTATGAACATAGTGATTCTTTAAAAACTACGTAATAAATTTATTCAGGTAAACTATATATACATCAAATCTAATTATATAAATGTTGTTATAAAATCCCCGTTTGTTTGCACAGACGCACACCGATTTCAATAACGAAAACCTTTAATGTTATAAAAAAAAAAAAAAAAAAAAAAAAAAAAAAAAAAAAAAAAAAAAAAAAAAAAAAAAAAAATGCACAAAACTTAGTCATTTCATTCATTGATTTTTAAATTCTAACCTGACTTGAGCAGGGCGGCCTTAACACTGTCGTCTTGTGCGGGTTTCATGCTTAACGGACTGCATGTATGTATGTATGTATGTATGTATGTATGTGGGTGGGTGTATATATGTATGAATGTCTGTATGTATGCAAGCCATCTCTACATTAATTCCATCAATACAACTGCTGACAATAAAATGCAGATCGGTGCATCAGTCTTATTTTATGCAGTAATTGATGCTACCGAATATGAAAACCAAAATAGCAAACACGAATACGTTTTTTCTGTGTTCTTGCTGTCCGGCAACTTTAATGTTGTAAGCATGTATACGCACATAATTGTATTATTTTAGCTGCGACACCCAAATCGACCATATACGAATATTAAGGTCATCAGCAACATTTCGACTTACAAAATGTTGTTCTATCCAAAATATGTGACATTTCGACCTACATTCCATGCAAGAACATTACAGACGCAGACATGATTTATCCCAACTGTAGGTCACTTCGACCTACATTTCATCATACAAGGACATTAAGGACCTCGACGTTATTTCTCCCATCTATGACATTAGTAAACATGAGAGAGATTAATAAGCCACCATGCATTTGTTGTACCTACCATGAGCACAATGTAATGGGTATGAAATTATAATAATAGTCTTATATTTACCATAAACTTAGTACAGACATTAGTACCCCTACTTCGTGGACGGTTTACTAAAACAATTCTATATGTATCAATGGAGCAGTCGGATGTAATTGACACCAGGGGCTTATTCAGAATATTGTCAAAACGTTGGACGATGTTCCATACATATACTGAAAGAAATTAAATTGTCTTCTTATTTAATACCAGGATTGCTTAATTTCACTGTAGAAATATAGCATTTACCTTCTCCATCCGACACTTTCTTTTGGATCGTCCGCCATATTAGTTCATCAGATAACTACTTCCGTTTTCAGCCTCGTTTTTAAGTTATGCCATATACCATATATGGAAACATAAACAGATCGTATGGCATGCACTGAATAACGTAACAATACAGTATAGCAAGCCTTATTTTAATAGGGAATTACCGCAAAGTACGGTGTGTGTGTGTGTGTGTGTGTGTGATTTAGATTTTTAACGTAGCTTTAACAATTTTTCAGTCATACTGCTACGATGTCTGCAGTGGGACAGTTTATAGTGATGTCTAGCACTGGGGCATCATGCCGCAGACATGTGGCATGATGTCCCACCCAGTCACATTATCCTGACACCAGGCCGACCAGTCCTAACACTAACCTCTTAATGCTGTGCGCCAAGCGAGGCAGCTGTTGGTACCATTTTTGTAAGTCTTTGGTATGACTCGGCTGGGGTTCAAACCCGAGCCCTCCTGCATCCGAGGCGGACGTTCTAACCACTAGGCCACCGGAGCGGTCCAAAGTACGGTTAGTATAAACATACTAACAGAATTACTTATATACACTTAATAACGTTATCATTATCCACACTTGCTGAAAAATATAACTCTCGCTAGACAGATTTTAATGCGAGCCACCATTTTCCCCTTGCTATTAGTTTCATTTGCTCTATTGAAAGGTATGAGATCACTTCGTAGCCTAGACCAAAACGCTGATGCTACGACGTATCAGCTACCATAAACCGAGTTTCAATTCTAGGAAACTGCGCAATTGTTCGACTAACCTAACCATATACCTACTGAACCTGGAATATATTGAGATATGACAAGCTGACTGACACATAGCCGTGGATGACTATCAGCAAGTGGTCCAATGTCAAATATCCGAGACAGAAAACGATAAACAAAAGGTTGATTTAAAGCAAAAATTATCCTTTGGGCAAATAATATGTTTAAGCAAAGAGATGTCAATGGATTATTTACATGGAGAGAAAATCCAATACTAAAAGGGGTCACTACAAAACTACTCAGTCTCTCCTACCTATTCAAGACAGACAGCGTTATTTTTTGTCTTGTCATTCTATCAGAAACCTGAACTAAAAGATCACAAACGAAATAAATATACTTTCCACTCGTCTCAGAAAAATTTATTCAAATAAGTGAAAATGCCGTGCTGAAGCTACATTAGTCTATCCACTCTTACACAATACGCATGACATAAAAAATACAGTTAATTCCACGAAATAAACACAGAGAACAAAATTACTATAGTGAATTCCATGGAATCAACACAGGGAACAAAGCAGCTCCATTTAATAACATCAAATAAACACGGAGAACAAAATAACTCCAGTCACTTCCATGAATTAAAGAGAGACAAATGAACTCCAGTTAATTCCATGAAATAAACAGAGAATAAAAATATACTCTTATCTTTAATGAAATGAATGACATGAAGAACGCCTGACAATTGAAGAAAAAACTTTATCATTATTTTCGTGCATACTAAAGTATTGTCATTGAAACGGTGCATTAATCTGAAGAAACTGGTTTGTTTGGTGTTTTAAAGCACAGCAACACAAGTAGGTCAATTAATGTGTGTGTGTGTGTGTGTGTGTGTGTGTGTGTGTGTGTGTGTGTGTGTGATTTACATTTTTAACGTAGCTTTAACAATTTTTCAGTCATATCGCTACGATGCCTGCAGTGTGACAGTTTATAGTGATGTCTAGCACTGGGGCATCATGCCGCAGACATGTAGCATGATGTCCCACCCAGTCATATTATCCTGACACCAGGCCGACCAGTCCTAACACTAACCTCTTAATGCTGAGCGTCAAGCGAGGCAGCTGTTAGTACCATTTTTAAAAGTCTTTGGTATGACTCGGTCGGGGTTCGAACCCACGGGCTCCCGCATCCGAGGCGGACGCTCTAACCACTAGGCCACCGGTGCGGTCTGGTCAATTAGTGCCGAGGCAACTGGAGTAAAGAGCTTTGCCCAAAGACACACCCCGATTGCTGACCCAGGCTGGTCCGATGGGAGGATTCGAACCCGCACTCTTTCAGTCGTGAGTCATGCAAGCTAACCACTGAGCCACCGCGGCTCAATTAAGAATTAAATATTAAGTTTTTATTCGTACTCAATACTTTAGCTAATATATGCAAAATGATGCATTATTTCGTCACGTGATAGGTTTCGCTTTTATAAATCACTCCCTCACCAAATCATACACGTCAGTGGGTAACCACTCTTTCGATGGAAAACATCACCACGACGCAAATCGGGTGGTAGACTGCAATCTGGGAAAAACTGTACGCTTTGAATCACATGCAATATCAGATAGCATTTTCTGCAATTTATTTTCCTCGACAGGGTTTTACCGCAGAACGTGAATATTTTACCTAGTGCATATGAGGCATGTTCCTTACTTGTGGAAGCGAAGGATGGGGCTTTAAGGCGTTACAATTACACTAACAAGATGTTCTCAATCTTTACTCTGATATGAATGCTGGCAGAGAGTAAACGCATGAACACAACCATGTCCGACGGTCAGAGCGTTATAAATAACGGCCGCTGATTTGAAATGCTGGCGCACGCGTACAGAAAGCAGTGTTACCCAAAGACTAAACACGCGTCTTAACCGTCTAACGAAGCCTACATCACTGGGAACTGACTAATGCTTGCAACATAGCTGCAGGAATGTCGCATCGTCATGTCAAAAATGTGAGAGGTAGAGGGACAGATAGAAATGAGGGGGGTGGGGGGTGGAGGTGGGACACAACTTGTTGGTCTTGATAGCATGTGGAATCAGGCCACAATTAATAATTCCGGACGAATGTAGTCCCAGTCTATTTTTAGAGCATTTTTTCCTGTCTCCGTTTGGTGGTGATACAAGAGTTAGATTTAGGCATTCTTGGTATGGATTTAAAGGCAATTGTTTATTCTTTAGAATATGAGTTTATGGTGTGGTTGTCTGTGTGTATTTCGGCGACAGTGCACTGTGAGTAATAAGGCCTTGGTGATGATCCGGAAGTGAAATCTGTGTTCCACTGCATGGTGTTTTGTTTACAATTCAGCCTCTCAAAAAAATGCAGGTCAACCCTTAACAAGAACTTCACCGTGAAGTCATCTTTGAAGGTATTTTAGATTAACATATGATTTGTATTGATTGTCATACAGTGGAAAGTTCAGTACTGAGAAACTAATGTAGAGAATATATAGTAAAATTAATTGTGTTCAATGGCCATGTAGCGGACGTCACAATGAAGTGGATGTGAATCGCCTAATCTGGTTGTTAGTCTGGTTCCCTGCTTCGTATGCTCCCTGTGTTAGACTCCGCTATACCAAGAGCAGAGTGCAACGCAGGGAGTATACGAAGCAGGCAACCAGACTAATTTGGTTGTCCGCACCTCGAATCTGGCTGGATTTCTGTGTCTGATAATGATGAAAGAAGCGATCCAGCCAAGGTACTCGTGTACTAATGCCCAAAGAGGACGTGCTAAGGTTTAGACGATCCTGAAACAGGCTACAGGCAGCGATATATTCAGAAACAGAGTGAGCTGTTTGGAGAATGCTGCCTCACATTACAGCTGTTTTTTGTTTTTTTTTTTGTGTTTTTTTTTTTTTTCCTTTCTAAAAATGCCCAGGTTGTTCTTAAAGTACAGCAGAATACAAATCGATTTATTTCGCGTACCATGATCATTACACTGATCTCTCAGTAAATCGATCTCAATACAAAAAGAAAATGCTCCATAAACTGATTAATTATAGTTATATATCATATACATTCATATGCTCAAAAAACATATATCTAACATAAA
Source organism: Megalonaias nervosa (assembly GCA_016617855.1). NCBI lineage: Eukaryota > Metazoa > Mollusca > Bivalvia > Unionida > Unionidae > Megalonaias > Megalonaias nervosa. The sequence goes on from JAECUM010045515.1 coordinate 10,428, forward strand.
ATACAAATATAACCATAAACAGGAAATTACCTAGTGGTTGACACAACAGGGTTACTCTACAATCTATAATAATGGAAGAGAAACTAGTATGTTCCACTTGTGCAGCATAAGTCAGGTGTAATGGAATTTTCTACTGTCAGATGCATTATACATTAATACAATTAATACTGAAAAAGATAGCGTTAAAAAAAGATAGTGTTAAAAAGAATTAAAAGCTTACGTAAAAAGGATTTATGCTAATCCAGAAAGCATTCTGTTCATATATATATATATATATATATATATATACACACACAAAGCATAGCATACAAAAATTCAGTGAATTTAAATATATAACGAAGAAAATAAGACATAGCTAATTTACCCTCAATGACTAATATTAAGAAAAGTTTAAAATAACGCCTGACGACTTGAATTACAATACAGTATACATTCAAAAATACACTGACAAAGTGAACTAGCCTTGGTTCCTCAACACTAAGAATACCCAGTTCAAAAATTTATTTAAATAAATTTTTCTCCAAATTCTGTTTGTGTGAAAATCATAACACTACAGACCTTAGGGGGTACACTAACATATATGCCCCAAAAATATCAAGTGAAAACACATATATCCTCAGCAACAATATCATACATACTGATTATGTTATTTCTAACAGGGTTAAAATACAGTGTACATGTAACGTACGTACTTATATTTATCGAAAAACGAAAATGCACCAATCACTGCCTCACAATATAAGAAAGGTTCGATTTCGTATCAGGGTTTTGAATCAGTGAATTATTTTTAAAAAATCTCATTAAAAATTTTCAAGAGACAATATATTTGTTCAATTATGCTGTCAATATGCCGTATATTTGATGACTCCAATGCTCAATGCATGACAATATTTGCATTGTAAAAACAGTATTCTCCCTTTGTATACTAGACATAATCAATGTCAGGATTCGTGCTGTTGTTGGTACACTAGAAAGATTCCAGACCTGTTCAAGCCTTTGTCCAGACTGGTTTGCAGTTTTTTTCTAGACTCTTCTGGGACGAGTGTTCAAAGTCTGTGTCACTTATAAATGAGCATGTAGTATGGGGTTTAACGCCGTTTTTCAGCACAAGATAGGCTATACACTGCCGGCAGTATAACTGGGGGAGGAAGAACCCGGAAAAATCCCGGTAAGAACCACCGACCCACGAGAAGCTACAGGCATGCTTTCTCACGTACCCATATTAGCCAAACCCGAGACCAAACCTATGCTGAGGTGAGATGGCAGTGACCTGGAACGGAGAACGCTTCTGACCACTCGGACACTCGAGATCCCTGTAAAATAGTTTCCACCAATCATGAATGGATGATAGGTCACGCGCGACCCGCCAACCATACCGAACTAGTATCCAGCAGCCGACACCCCATCTAACCTAGCGATGATCAGCATCTGTGCAAAACAATAACGTGTTCAAGCAAAATTAAATATAAAACACAACAACCCAAAATTCTCTACTTTTTCATGGGGCAAAATCTTCATTTTGCATAGTTTTTCCATGTCTAGAAAAAGTAGTGTTTTTTCCTCACAGTTTTTCCAGACTCTCCAGACTCTGTAGGAACACTGCAATATATTCATGAGAACTGGGGCATGGTGAAGAAAGCACGGTCTGCAGTCACTTCGTTTACTGGTGTAAACGCAAATTAACATAAATATAATGGATATTAAATATTTACTGTAGAAAGCAAATGTATGGTAGCAAATATGAATCGAGTTTAATGTCATTTTTTCATATAAAAAAAAACCTGTAACTAAAACATTAAAAAAACTATCTGCAGGATATTGTCGTGATTTACATAGGAATGATATTTGTCTAATTAGATAGAGTATTCATTAACTGACCATAAACTGTACAAGATACCTGGAAAATATGCCCTTTTTTAAACAATCTCCAGATGGGGGTTGGGGGTTGGGGGAGGGGGTTTAGGTTTTGACTTGTTCATCCTAAGACTATACAACTACAAATGCATATTACCAAGTACTTACGTCATTTCACCGTCATAAAATAAAATGCTTGAAATAAAACATTAAAAATTAATTTTTAAAAAGTAACAATATAGACCGTGATTTTTAAGAAGTGTGAGAATTGCTAAGGCGTTGGAAAGGGTATATTTTGTACCACACAAAAACCTGAAAGATATCCGCTCTGAAGACAAGACGGATAAGGCAATCTTCATCTCTGAAAAACAAAATACGACACAGGATGTGGATAGAATATAGAAAGCAATGCACACTTTAGTATATAAAACTAATTTCTGACAATGAGAAAAGCAAGACTCCTAAATTCAAAATGAATCTCACGACTTCAAAATAAATACGTTTAAAAACAAAAATAACAAACTAATCATATTATAGACACAAAAATTAAGAATACACCAAATTATCATAAAACATCAGCAGCAATGTACAGCAAATATTAAAACTTTGAAAAACAGCTTAATATCGGAATGTATCAGAATAACGTGAATTATGTTCATATAGTAAATTAAGCTATATTTAAAAATCTCAGTCTTCAAAGATGCAGTTAAAATTTTAAATGTAATTTTGTTCTCGCGCGATGCGCCATCTACAAAAAAATGTTTTTGTGGGTACAACAGTCTGATGAAAGGAATGTTTGTTATGTGTTTGTAAACGCATATCTAAACGATTCCCCATTTTAACATCTACTCTAATCCCAGTTTCCGTATTTTGGAGAAGGGAAAGACCCAGTCTCCAGTCTCAGCTACGTATGTGCACGTGAAGTCCGATATGTGTATATAATAATTTCAAACGCGGAGCTTAATATCTTTCACAGATGCAACACCCAAGGATATATCTGATATACGTCTTTCTAAGGCAGATTTTGCTTTGCGATAATTCACCTTTTCATACGGAGCATCGGTATAGGTTTATAGTTTGCGACTTCAGCATTTACAGCGATTGGATCCCATAGGACACCATCTCCAGCCTTGTCCTCAAGACAGTGATCGAATCAGCAAATATTTTTTTATATACTGTACACCCTAATTCGGTACGTGTCCGAAGTTTCACAGTTAAAGTTCAAACGGTATGGGAAGAATTCAGTGACATTAAAAACGTATTTCAAAATGTACGTGCATAGGGATGTAATGAACAATGCAAAAATATTCCCGTGCTTCTTCCGCAAGTGCATTCATGATAGTATGATAAAAAGGAACATACTGTTTTTCTAAGGCAACATATATGCACATGTCTTAAAGTGAATTCCTCATACGAGGTTTAAAACATATATTAACCTCCGTCTGAATACACTATTCAATGCACTATTATCTGACGACATTTAGCTGCCAGTTTCGGTAGATTTCGTCACACTTATTGAAATTTATTGTTTATATCATTGCCTAATGTAAAATCACACTTCAAATCAGTACTTCTACATATTTCACATAGAAAAACTGATTACACTTGGCAAGATTATTACTTCAATAGAATATACGATGCACAAGGTACGCCCTAAAGTTGACCTTGACATGGGTTATGAATTAGCTTGTTTGTACCTATTTCGTAAATATACACAAAATTCTTTCATTAACACACAATCTCTTCTCGCCTAGTAACAATCATTTCTTCTTCTTCCAGGTCACTTTCCACAAGTCCCGTTTCTGTCTCCACTGTAAAGATTTTCTCGTTCATGAATCTTCTGTACTGGAAATAATGATGGCAGCTAATGCGAATTTTCCTCTGGAATCTGATGATTATCGCAACAATGGTCAGACAAAGGCATGTCAAACCAGCCACTAGAAGGCCAAGTTTGGCTCTTGTCCAGTACGATTCTCGTTCGTCTAGAAGTTTTCCACACTGCATGGCTCCATAATCTACCAAGACGACTTTGCGGTTGGAATGTTCCTCTGGACTTGCGCAAACCAAGCTTTTTATCTCATCTATCACATTTGTGTTGTTGTGAAATACTGAAGGATCCGTCATCCATCGAAGATTGCAATCGCACCGTATTGGGTTCGAAGAAAGTTGAACTTTATCTACACTGTCCCAATGAATAAGGTTTTCGCTGAACGTAGTGAGAGAATTGTTATTTAAAAGTACAGTTCTCAGATCTTTTATGTGCCAAAAGGCTTTTGGACTGATAAAGTTAAGTTTTGGATTATTTGAGATTTGCACCAATTTTAATTGGTAGTGATCCATAAAAGCATAATCCCCAATGGATTCTAGGTATGGCATGAAATTCAGATACAGACTGCCCAGCGTAGTCATTCCTTTGAATGTATCATCCGTGATATGGGTTAAATAATTTCCACTAAGGTCTAGAAACGTTAGAGACAGAAGACGCTTAAAGACGCCAATGGACGTGTCCCCGATCTTATTGTCTGCAAGGTTGAGTTGGATTAAAATGGAATAGCCCAGACTGTTGGAGGCAAATGCGTCCGATTGTATCGTATCGATGGAATTATTTTCCAGAGACAAGATCTGTAAGTGAGGCAAGCCCAAAAATTTGAAGCTACGTAGAACACTAATGTTGTTATTAGAAAGTTCCAGTGACTGTAGATTCTTTATGTCGTACGGGTTAGGAAAGTCTAAACTTTGTATTTTGTTGTTTGAAGCATATATCATCAAGCTACCGGACACAGACGACACGTCTGTAAAGGCTGAACTATTGAACACAAGCAGATTATTATGTTCTATATAGATCTTGTTAAGTTTAGGCAAATTAGCAAATGTGTTCTCTTTCAATGATTGTAGTTTATTGAAGTCCAAATTAATTGTCATTAAATTTGGCATACTGCTAAACATACGTTCAGGAATTTCTGTTAAGGAATGATTAACAAGTCTGAACTCTGTCACGGTTTCTCTAAAACTGTCAAAACAACCCGACTCCAGAGTTGTCAAAATTCCTCTATTAATGTCTAATACCGATAACTTCGTCAAGGACGAAAGGTCATTTTTCTTAATTGTAGTGAAATTGCTATCTAATATTTCCAAAATCCGAATTTCACTCTCATTGTCAAATTTAGGAATACTTTGTAATCCAGTACATACAACGGCTTTTGTGCCATTGAAGCATTGGCATTTCTCCGGACAGGTGGCTAAACCGAACCGGAAAAATAATACGAATATGAAGATCAGCTGTAACGAATCCATTCTGAAAACTGTTGACATTCTGCACCGCAGCCGTTCAAACACAAGACATTCGGCCGGAATATTTGTTTCTGCTACAAAAATATGTGCTTATAAACGCTGTACTGAACTTTCATCGAAGGGCTACAGCTGAAAAGAAATAATTTGGTTTCTAAGTTACACATTTCAGTAACAAAACGAACAGTATAGTACTGTCTAAATATAGTAATGACAAAGATCAACTATAGTATATCTAATACTACTATTACTACTACTACTACTACTACTACTAATAATAATAATAATAACAATAATAATGACCCGGATGATTATGACGAGAGTTGTGAAGGTCATCGTCATTGTTGTCACCCACTGAAAAGATGACTGCAGCTGTATCCCTTTGTCATACAAAGAAAATATGCACTGGGACTTTTCTTTCATATATCACTTTTGATTATGCACCAGAAACGATCTGAGTAATCGAATTTTTTCTTTCGGTCTATATCGTCTATATAGACTTTGAATAAATAGAAGCGAAATAAATCCAGCTAGCCCAATGTACACAAATCAACCGCGTGACCAAAATTAATAAAATCTGCTTGCACGTGCCTTTCCAAAGTCATTGACGACCTTGACTCAGATATCGTGGAACCTATGACGATGTTGACTCTGATACCGTGGAACCTATGACTATTTTGACTCAGATATCGTGGTCCTATGCATGATGTTGACTCAGACACCGTGGAACATATAACTCGTCAATAAAAACAGAATAAAAGAAAGAGTACATAGAACGCTGATTATATTATGCGCAAAGAAAAGAATGGCGGCCCTTGTTCTCACTCTTTCATTAGAGTCAGTGACAAAATGAATATCTCACTTGTGCCAAATTAAGCTATTAGAATAAGACTGGAGGTCGAGGAAAAGGCGTGGAAATAAATACAATTCTGAAAATTAAATTTCTACAGTGAACTACAAATAGGACGCTGCATAGGTAATTTTATTTTCCAGTGGCTCTTCAACTTTACGATAACAACATGTATTTATATCTAAAACATTAAAGACTGCTTTTTAATCAATGCGGGTCACATTCCATTTAGATAAAAATTATAACTCACTTAATTGTCGTATTGCTTACCGCAAAGATCCACTAAAGATCACTATATAATACAGCTCTTTCTGTTCTTCCTTACCTCAACAACTGTACAAGAGAACCGTATGTACTCGCTGATATGTCGAATCAACTGCAAATAACATAGGCCCTGATCTGCCGTCGTATCATGGGCCAGCAGATCGAGATTTATAATGTTTAGTCTGCTGATTAGTCTTAACAAACTGCATAGACCCAGATCTGCCAGCGAATTATCTAATTTGAATTATGTAATCCTATCAACCTGCACGAAGACCACCCAAGAGTAAATAAAAAAATCACATGTAGTGACTAAATCAACAAAATATTTGTTTTATTGAGCATAGGTCTCAAATTAGTGGAGATTAGTGGACTGTCAGTTATGTCAACAGTTTATTTTGCGCACGCCTGCGACATACAGAATAAAAACATAATTGCTTTATTCCTAGGTCTAATAGAACAAAAAAAAAAACAAAAAAAAAAACCTAAATAAAATCCTCGTACACAAGTAACAACCGTTGATTCTCTCATTTCACTTTCCGGCTTCAATATTGAAATGTTCACTTGCGAAATGAAGTGTCTTTTTGTGAATAAAACGAGCAAAATTTTTATTTGATCTTACAATCTTGTACTATTATAGTGGCTATTTAATTATCCTCTTGTTTATTCTCTTTCGTGTGCATATTTATATATTTCGTAACTGACATATTTGTCTCTCCTCTCGTCCATTTATTCTTAGTTTGTTCGCTCGTTTTTATGTTGCTTTTTTTTCATTCTGACATTGATTCGTTGATTCTTACTTCCACTCTATCAGTTACCCACTGATTTTCAGATATATCTGAATGTTTGTCCGTATCTTTTGTACACTAATATTATTAACAAAACTGGTAAAAATCAATAACTCAATTCATCAAAATATTACAGGTAAATAAATAATAATTATTTAGGCAAAGTTTCGTCCAACAAATGTGCTGATGATTATCTGGCACAATATTATTTGATTTTTTTTTTCTCATGGAAGTTAAAGATAAATTTTGCATATAATACTCTCCCCACCCCACCCCCAATTTATCCTGGTCAATCATATATATAATTCGTCGATGATAAAAACCATCAAGGTTTGTCTTAAAATACGTCTTTAATTTCTTTTTGTCGAGATGGAAATCGCTTTTCCCAACTAAACATAATTCTCGCCCAAAAAAATGTAAGAATGTGACATGGCCGTAAAGAATTTGTAGAAGGTCACAGTGGTCTGACACATTTATTCTTGTTTATATACTGATTTAATATAAAATTAATCATTGACATTCTCAAATGATGATTGCTATTCTAATGTAATTCTGACATTTAACTCAATCGACAGATAACGAGTTTTCTTATGAAAGTTTTGTAGACAATATGGTCTAACAGTATGCTTTACATAGAATAATTGAGAGGATAAAACTAATACGGAACTCGCTGGTCGATATTTTGTTTCAATTCAAGCGCTCTTTATATGACAGTCGTGAGATCCAAACTCATTTACTTCAGTCTGTTAATACTATATAAGTGAAAGAATAAACAAGAATCCGTCGAAGGGACTGATGCTCTACTAGCCGAAAAGAATTTCAGGGATTTAAAATAAGTTCTTCATTTTAGTTGCTAAGTGATGAAACCATTGCTGATATTCTTCTGCAATACCAAGAGTGTCAAATCGGATGATGTGGAAAGGATACTTGATGTCAGATTAGCACCATTTTCATTTCAGACAAGATGGACATAATACGTCTTTTGATTGGGAGTAGTGACAAGATTTTCAAGACTGCCGTCGTGGCAGCCATACTGACACTATTTTCATTTAGGACCAGCTAGGTATCATAAACTGTTTAATGGTGAAACCCCATATTGATATATCCACCCGTTTGGAAGGCTTGAAAACCTTGTTATCGTTGATTCTTCTGGATCAAGGGTCATATCAGCATGGGGTTTTTCACTAAACAACTTCTTATAATCTTTTGTTGATCCTAGCTTAAAATGGTGCTGGTCTGGGCATCGTTTCACAAAACAACGCAGACCCAAGATTTTCTCAAGTATTTACGTACGAAATTCGTACACGATTACTGGTGTTTCAACAAAGAGAGTTACGTACCTTTTCTCATAAGTTTCACTTACATTTTTGCGTAACTTTACAGACCAGTTCCTGGCAGACGTAAGTGCAAAGCTTTTTCGTAAGTATGTTTGTGGAGAGCGAGAGTCACAGAGTTTTGGATTATTGTGAGATGCGCCCTGACATTCAAATATATATCTTATAATGGAGCTTTCTCTAACAACAAAAATATATTTAAACATGTTTATATAAGTGCTCTGTAAAACAACAAAAAACGTATGTAACCATTAAATACGCGATTGATACATTTTACTTTCTGATTAGCCCAAAAAATATAAACAAGCGAGGCACTAAATCATCAATTATAATAAGACTCCGTCAAGAATCAAGGCAGAAAAATTACATTTTTATACGGTCAGGAAGTGTTGATATTCAGAGAGGTATCCCATCCAATGTGATATAGAAAATATTGATGTAAGTAAAGAAATAAATCAAGATGAAGAAAAAAAAACTAAACCAGTTGACTAAGTTCTTTTCCGTAACATCTATTCCTTACGTACATTCATTTCTGCTTGTCTGCATGTGACGATGTCAAATTTCCACTCCATATGGCAATGGGGGGGGGGGAGGTGTTGTTGCAAAAGTTTTTAATAAATCAACAACCAAAAAAAATCAAAACAGTCCTTACTGTAAATGATCAACATTATTATAATCATTATTACCGTCAACAAATATTCTTATCCTCGCGAAACTGGAATTAATACATGTTTTAATAATGGCTAATAATAAAAATTCTTTCACGCTAACTCGGTGGTCGTTACATAAAAAGTATGCGACAGCTAAAACAAGAAAGTAACTTAGAAGTGACATACGAGCCAGTGAAGAAAAATGAAAAGAGAAAGTTTATATATTTAAAAAAAACATAAAATATGTGTTGGCATTATCCACCACATCTGTACAGTGTTTCGTTCCAAATGGATAATAGAATTTAATTTCCACACAATGATTCTACGGAGAGGTAGTAGTAGATAGAAAGGCTGGTTCTAGCTCCAGACCCTCTCCCACTCTCAGAACAAATATAAATTTACTCTCTCGGGACCCAAAATTCCACCCAAAAAACGATTTTCCCAAAATTAAAAAGCTGGTTCTAGCTCAAATATATTTTGAGATTAAATGAGCCCATCCCCCCAGCCTTTCTATCTACTACTACAATCACTTTCACAGCGAGGCAAAACAAAATAATTCTATCAAAGATAGAACAGTTATTCTGTTATCTGTTTGATTATTAAACAAATAAATATATATAATAAAGTGTGCTCTAAAAAAATATAAATTGCCCAACCAGCCTTCCAAAAGATTATAAAATAAATCTACCGGATTTTGTATGTAACAGATGTTGCCTCATATACGCAGTCTGGAAATCAATCAATACTCTGCATCAGCCAAGCCTTACATGAAATCGATAAAGCACACCTGTTTCAGTACGGCCTTATACACAAACATATATTTAAGGTTTTAAAATTCTAAATTCGGATTCTGGACCAGAGGATTTGTCGGAGATAGAATATCCTAGTTTAGAAACCTTTTTTGCTAGAAATCTTAATATTAAGCAATGAAATATATGTAAACGAGGATTTTCCTATCTCAAAAACCCTCACCCCTCTAAAATAAAATAAATATTTTCACTTACCTGTTCGCATATAACCTGCTTGGTGACTCAATCACATGGAATTTCCAGAATGACTCATAATCATGTGATGTTTTAGAAAACACCCACATGGAATTTCCAGAATGACTCATAATCACATGGAATTTCCAGAAAACACCCACGTGGATTTTCCAGAATGACTCATAATCATGTGATTCATCTTGCATGGGTGTTATAGCAGTATATAAAGCGGTCAGAATTTTCGTAGTGTTCATTGCACTGCTGCACTTTCAAGAGGACATTTCACCAGGCGAAATGGTAAGTGAAATTTTTCATACATTATTTTTATTTTTATACCTCGTCACCAATGATCAATGTTTCAACCGTTGATATTAGAAATATTTCATCGTCGTGATGGTAGAGACTAAACTTTACCGCTCACACAGCGACAAGACTCAAACAAATCTTTTATTTGTGATCTGTTAAGAGGATATTTTTTGTCGATAAAATATATTTTAAACCGATAGAAATCGATGGTGAGTTTAGTATATTTTTGTTGACTTATCGGATCATGAAAGTTTTTAAATTCCGCTGATAACTTCTGGCTCAATTGTTCAAGGTAATTGAAATACTTGCTGTCATCAGATCTGATAAGCGAAAGTTTTAGCTTGTCACGAACTGTGGTAAAACATATACCTGATGTTTCATTATTAACTTCAACTGTCAACTGTTTGCCGTTCATCATTAGATATTTGATCTTGCTATTGTAGCTATTTGTCACTGTCACACTTTCAAACATTATTTTTATTGTTCACACAAAATTACATACCCTAGACACCGAATATAATATCGAGTATAGATCTATCATCAAAACAATACCCAAGTGCAAATGTATCTACCCCATTTTCACAATAACGTTTGTCATCAAAATTACTTAAACCGCCTTTGATAATAACATCTGTTTCGAGTTTATGATGATTCGTTCGAATAGACATTGCTCTTATAAAACTAACACCGCCATCAAGCGCGCACTTGTAATCATCAAATTTCATAAACTTTTTAACAAAATCGCGAGGCAGACCTTTTGCTTTTTTCGTTATTTTATTATTATCTAGCAATACGGCGTACATTTTACTGCGCAATCCGATAAAGTATTTGATGATGCTCGAGTTCATTTCATCTTTGAACTTACCAATAACCTTTCTATTCGTGTCGTCATGAAATTTACTGCCACGAGGGTAATCGGAAGGATCAAACAGATGTCGATTATCGTATATATCCTGATAGACGTCCTCACATTCGATTTCATACACGAGCGAGTCGGTATCAGTAAACAATAGTCTACTGGACGACCACTGATTTTTAACAAAATTATAATGAAAATCGTACATGAGCCACTTCGATAAATCTAACACTGAAGCTCCAACGTAAATCGGCTTTAGTTTTAGATTTGTTTTTCTTCTTTGTATCGCGACAAGATTTTCATTAAAAATTTTCATACTGACAAAATCATCGTCTGACACAAGTTTATTTCTGCGATTGATATCATTAACTAGCTTGATATTTACTCGTTTGCTAATGTTTTCCATCGTCTTACCAAAACCAGAATTGTTCATAAGCTTAAAGAAGTTTTTCTCAAAATCAGTTTTCGCTACAGCTCTTCTCGAAGTGTTCGAGTTAATATAACCTTTCATCCACGGCGACTGCTTAAACTTTAAAACTCTATGAACTTTCCTCAACACAAGACCAGCATCTACTGCTTGTTTTAAAACTTTGTAATGCAAAACATAATTTTTCTTATCGAGTGAATTTGGTACTAGTTTTTTTACCATAGAATTTTGTCTTGGTGATGCTATCGCTTGTTGTTCTTGAGATAACAAACTATAATCTATTATCATTGATTCTGCACAGAAAGGATAATCGTTGTGTAAATTATGTAGCGAAATAGGATAATCAAGATCAACCTCAACGAAATACGAAACATCATCAGGTATCTTTTTTTCTGTCTCTGATAGAAATTGTTCAGCTCTAATCCAACGAAATCCACCAAAAGGCATTGGTTCTGCCATAGAATAACCGTACAAATTATTACAATCTAGATAAACTATATACTTCGAAGGTAGTTTAGGATTGTACTCTTTTAGGTATTTGTTGTTTGCTTCAGCATATTTCTTTGTTATAACTCTAATACCGCCTCGTATACCTTTCTCTATAAAATTAAACATGTCAACGTCAGTCAGTAATTCTAACCTTACTCTACTAAACTTTAACAAAGCATCCCATGACAGCCCGGGAGCAGAATAATACCAACAATGATCCAGTCCATAATTGCTGTAGCTTACTCGACGAAAACTTTCAAAAACATCTGCTAGCAATAAAACATCCGTTTTCAAATATAAATCGTGATAATCACCAAATGTTCTGCAGTTAAATTTATTCCAAATATCTTGTGCATATTTATACTCGTCATCGGTTATATTTTCATTTTTAAGTTGCAAATAAAATTTGTCCTTGTCAGGTAGCGAGGTTTCATCAAATTTACTCCAATCGTCAAGATACTCGTACGGAAATACTCCTTTTTTAGTCAGTAGATTAAATTTATCTCCAAAACAGTCTCGTAGGTTATCAAACTCGCTACAGTCTTTCATTAGCTCATCTAACGATGCTGCCATAAATTGCAGACTGTCAATAAAGCGTAATTTGCCGAGTGTCACTGACATATACTTTTCAAAATTATTTGGAATACATTTCATTACGTTATTTAATTTTAGTTTAGCTTTAATATTTTCATCACCAAAAACTTCTACAATGATATGACTGTCATAGCCACGAAAGTTATGTAAAACTACAGGAAAAAAATTTGGAGCATGAAATTTTAAATTACACTGATCATGAGCCGCTCCACGATACTGTTCAGTCAAATGACAATGGTCATGTACTTTTTTATTATCAGGCGAGTCAAAAGCTTTTTGACAAATATGACAAAATTCCGCTTGCTCGTGATCAGATTCTTGTTGAGATGTCAGTTTTATTATTGGAGTTATTCTTTTTAAACGATTAAATATATTATCAACTTCGCTAATTAACTGCTTGAGAAACCAAACAGCTGGATTTCTACCACGATATAATTTGATTGGTTTAGATAATCTCTAATCAGCACAACAAACTATCTTATACGCTACCCCACATGGAACATGGTTTTGAGTTTTTCTTGTACTCGATTGGTTAGGATTATTTTCTACGCGAAGTACAGGGTGAAGTAAACATTCGAAATCGGCGTATATAACGAAAGGAATTTTTAATTTGTGATTATGATTGACAAACTGCAGTAAACTATTTTCTTTGGACGGCATTGTTATTCGTTGTACGTCACTACAGTACTGCAAATGCTTTTGTAATGTTTCATTGTTTTCACAACCGTGCAAACAGCAATAACAAAAGAACGTTTTTTTATTTCGTTTATTATACTGTTTGCCAACTAGTCCGTTAAAGTTTTTAATCCAAAGGTAGTGGTTCTTATAAAACAGCAAGTTTATCGTTGATTGTGAAGCTTTTTGTGATATATATCTCGGATAGGCGTTTTCTTTTTCATCTAGTCCGAAAACATTTATTGAAACATTATTTTGCTTTTCAAACTTTGGTATTTGATTTTCTGCAACTGGAAAGTCGATGCCATTAAAATTTAATTTTGATACGTGACTAATATACTTGTCAACACGATCAGCATTTTTTCTGCTGGAATTAGCGCAGAAAGAATAGCCCACTGAAAACATCTGTTATCGACGTTCTTTACGTTTATACAGCATTTTTTATTTTTTATTTTTTGTGGCAGGTCAGTATACGAACTACCGCGCAATACGTTATATTTTATTGTGTGAAATAAAATTTCCGTAATAATTTCAAACTTCCAACCCGAACCCGATTCGGTAAATTCTTCTATCTTTTTCCAAATTTCCTGGTGTATTTCATCAGCTAGTGATAAAAGATCAGTCCCAAGCAAAACACGCCTTGATTTTGCATTAATGTATGGGTTTGCGATTTCCTCGTCAGTCGATCCCTCCGTCACAAGTAGCTTTGAAAATATAACGTGATATTGCACTAATATTCTTAGACCCTTATGTTTTTCAAGTTCACGTTTTACAGTTGGCTCTAGCAAATGATAGAGATTTGTTGCAGTGAAATTTACCAGTACGATTTGTTTATCAAACCGATAACTGTTGTCAAATCCTATAAAGGCAGTCGCTATTTTTTCAGGTTCTTCCATAAGGCTCTTCTTGGCTATATCACGTAATTTCAACATTGCTATACTATAGCGTAATATTACATATCTATTTGATCGATAACTTACCGCGCGCTAGTTGAAAAATCAATTAGAGATATAAAATCCTTATAGTATAATGACAGAAATTCTGAGATATATGAGACTGACAACGGAAGAGCAAGAAACTTATCATGTTCATCCGAAGTATAACCTATATGCTGGAAATGCATTGGGTTCGGTTATTAACATAAAATCTAAAATATCTATTGGTAGACCAACACCAGCTGGAATGATAATTTCAGTGAAAGGTGATGACACAAATATGATTGAAATGTTTAGAAAAGATTTTATTTACACGTTATTCTGCGATGATATTCCAGAAGGACGACGTGTATATAGAGTAAATGGCTCGATTAGCGATGACAATATTGAAAATTTAGCTTTACAAGATGAGTATCAACCTCATCCAGTATTTGATTTATATGAGGCAAATGATAAGGGAATTATTAGAAGAAGAAAAACTAAAAAAGTTATTGGTCTTATGAATAATATGGGGTATCTTAGGGTAACTGTCAGAGGAACACTAACCGATCAAGTTAATTATCTTAGCCATCGTTTTGTTTACGAGGTGTTTAACGGACCTATACCTGATGGTTTGGTTATTAATCACATCAATAACGTAAAGACCGACAATCGACTGGAAAATTTAGAACTAGTTACCCAGCAGGAAAATGTGAGAAAAAGTCGAGGTGGTGGTATTAAATTTAGATATCCGGCAAAACCTGTTGTTTCGTTGAATCTCAAAACGGATAAGGAAATCAAATTTCCTTCAATCACATCTGCGGCGAAACATTTTAATATTGATCCCAGGTCTGTAAAATTTAATGCTGATGAAGTAGTAATAACAACTTTTTCAAGCAAATATAAGGCTCGGTTTACCTTTAGATATGATGATTAATGATATTTCGTAATTCTGTCTTACTAAGACAGCTATGTGCAAACATCAAAATATCATCCCGATCAAATTTTAATGTTATAAAAGCAATTTCATTAAGTTTATTTTTTTCTGCTGCTGTTAGTAACATCCTATCATTTTCGCCAGGCATTACAATAACGTCAACAGAATATGCCCTATAACCCGACAGACATTTTCGAACTGCTTCGGCTAGTTCCTTGTAATTTAATATATTAACCTTTTGATGATATTTTACATCGTCAGTCATCTTATAACAATAAATTAGATAAAAGTATATTATAATATGAATCTGATGAAACGACTTGCTGAAATATATGCGGAAGATACAATCACTAGCAATAAAGTCGCCACAAAACCACAAATAATTTTACCAATCACTAGCGATATAATAGACAAATCTGCTAGTTATAGCGAAGATGATATTTTATACAACAACGAATCTGACGATGAAGATGAAGTAGTTACTGTCGCTGACAGATCAAATTACAGCAGACCAACAACTGGACGATATAATGTTAAGTATCATATTGCTAAAAAAAATAAAATATAATTTTACTGTTGCCGAACGACAAATATTTTGGCAGCTTATCAGACCGTTTTTAAATCTAAAAATAACTGGCCAGCGAAGGAGTATAAAATACGATTTTATTTTTGCTAAGATATTCAATTTGATGCCAGTTGATAATGAAAGAAAATTACATTTAATTTCGCTATGTAAAACTATTAAATGTAAATCTGTACTTGTGAAATACGAACAAATTTACAATAACATTATAAATAATTTTGCATCGACTTAGTTGGGATCCAACTATTAAATTTATCGCTATACCCACGCCACTTAACTAAACTTTTGTCGCCGCGTTTTCGGATAACTTTTCAATAACGAAAACATCTTGTTCAGTTTTCTGTAGTTTTTGTTCATAAAAACTACCTATGATCGGCTCACCTACCAGATCTTTTAATGCGTATGTTACGGGTATTGTTAAAAGTACTTTATCAACAACAAATACTTCTTCGCTCCAGTTTGGAGTAAATCCTTTTTCAAATGTATTTTTCGTCAGAGAAATTCTAACTTTATCACCCACTTTAAATTTATGTCTGCGGTACATTATTTCATTTGCTAATATTGGATTTTTAATAGCGTCGTTTGGCGGCATTTTAATAGTTCGGTGTTTCGTGTTATTGTACTTGTCAACGATTTGAGAAAGATCATCGATATACCTGTTTGTGTTTTTAGCTGTCAAATATTTGTGTACTTTTTCGTTTAGCGTCCGATTAAATCTTTCAACTACAACACTTTTTCCCTCATTTCCTGTAACATACTTTTTGATATTATTTTGTTCTAAAAACTGCTCGAACTTTTTATTGAAAAATTCCGCTCCGTGATCTGTCCAGATTCTATTTGGTTTTCTTTCAGTACTTGTTATTATTTGTTTTAGTGCATCAGTTATCGACGTTCCTGTTTTATGCGAAACAGGTACACTAAAAGCATATTTACTAAAAACATCTATGACATTAAACAAGTATTTCTTATTATCATTAAATTCTGCTAGGTTTGACACATCTACTAAATCTATCGCCCAGACATCATCAACGGCATTTGCGACAACTTTACGTCGCGTAAACTTTTTTTTTTAGGTTTATGTAGTTCGGCTGCGAGATCATCGTATAATTCTTTCCCAAGTCCTAATTTATATTTTGCTCCAATAAAACCCTGCACCAGCCTTCTATCAAAACCTTCTCGCATATTTGTCGCTCCATATCACGAAGTTTGTCTAACATTACTTTATCGCAGTCTGATTTTGAGTTTTCCTGATCACGATAGCAGATATCATGGCGCATAGCTATTGCATCAACTTGATTGTAAGGTTCTTGTCCTGGCAGCGGATTATCGTTTTCATCTAGTTGTTTATCTAGCGGATTATAAGGTCCAGTATATTTATGGCCTGGCAATGTCCAACCGCCTTTTGGTTTCGGCAGTTTGCCAATTAATTTATGTATATCTATACCTGTTCCAATTATTTCCCGGCGATTACAACAATTTTTGTTTTATATATTTTTTTATTGCATCGCTCGGAGGAAGTCCAAACGAGTCAAAGTAATTGTTATTATAAACTGCTACCCAATGTGTACCAAAGCCGTCATTGAAATCTTGTATATTTATCACACACGAACCACCTGATGCAACACCTTCGGTGTCGAGTTCATCTTTGGAATAAACTCCGTGAAATCTGGGAACCGATCCTAACTTATCAAGTATATCAAAGTTACTTAGCGGGGAGGCCGTGTTCCCGGCAATGTTAGTCCTCGTCCTCCTATTCCTAGCAGATTTGGTAGTATAAATCCTCCTTGTTTCGTCTGCCGGCGTTTCGTTGTTTTCTTTTTTTTCGTTGCTGTTTTTCTTTGTTGTGGCATTATATTTATCAGTCACATAAAATGTATCTTTAGACTATTTTCTTTATACCACTGCACACAATTCCACGACCTTCAACTGCTTTTTTCGTTGCGCCAGATATTGCGTCAGACGCTGCTGTTAGTCCTAATGTACTTGACACCGGCAAAATTTTAGATAATAATGTTCTGGCTATCACTGATAATGCCGAACCAAAGAAACCACCTTGTTTTGCCATCGCTGTTATTTGTGCGGCACTTAAATTTAAAACAAAAGGTTTTATACGATCGTATCTGTTCGCCTGTTTTTTGGTTAACATCAATTTTGTTAAAATACCCTTGGAAATGTTAAGGCTGATTTTTAATGATACCTGTCTCTGCTTTGCAACAGCAGCTGCTAATTGTTTGACTTGACCATCAGTCAAATATATTTCTTTTATAATATATTTTGTCATCTTATATAACGATTGCAGATTAAGCTCAAAGTTTGTTCAAACTTGGACTGTCATTTTACCTCCAACGGAATCTATCGTAACAAATCTGTCGCTGATCACTAACGCGTACACGTACAACTGCGCTACTGGAACTGCTCCAAGTGTCCAGGTAATTTCGATATCAGCTGTTGAGTCAACAGCTCGCTCGCTATGTTTACTAACATCAAAATAAAATATTGGATAAAGTGTACGAAATTCCTCTACTGATATCTGAGATCCATCTTCAACATCCTGATATTTTTGCACTGCGTCGAGCAGATACATGTAAGGTCGAGAAATATTTTTATTAGCGTCATCTGCAAAATTGCATTCTATCGCTCGTTCCGGATATTGCTTCGAATTTAGTCTAGCATATATTCGTCTAAGACTAACATCGGCGTGGTCAAATATCGCATTATTTTCTTGTTGGTTACCACGTTGCGCTTGCTGTTGAAATACGACAAACAATTGTCTCGGCAGTTGTTCGCTTGATGTTGTTGTAACTCGCCATGTGTAGTCAGTAGTATTTGGAATTGCTGTTTGATATATTTTATGTTGTTGAAAATAAATTTTGTTTGTATGTTTATCGAGTATACTGTTTAAATCTGACATTTTATCGATTGACGGAGTTATTTGTGGCATCCAAAGCGTAAGTTTGTTTATAATAAATTGTACATCAGCTCCGCCTGACCTAAACAGGCAGTCGTTTTGTTCTGCCCGATCTAAAATAAGTGTATGTTTAACTCCACGAAATACTTTATTGTAATCGCGACAAAAGCCAAATACTGTACTTAACGGAAGCATCATTGTAATTTGACGTGATCCTTCTGCAAGTTCTTTTCTTCTAGCAAAACCTTCATTGTAACGTATATTTCTTACGCTAATTGTGTTGTTAATTAAATCTAACATTACGACAGCGGTCGCAGCTGCAGCTGGTGGGGTTATACCCAAATTATTACAAGCAGCAATGAGTAAGACTCTTACTGCGTCTACATTAGCGTCTGCAGCTGGTGTGGCTATACCTAGTGCGGCCGCATTAACAATAAGAAAAGTTCTTACAATTACAAGATCTGCAGCAGCGTCAGCTCCGTGTAATAAAACACCTTTCGAGAAAAGTTCGGCTGATTCAGCTAAACCACGTCCAGTATCTTTAAACCACATCATGTTCGTTGCAGTTGATCTGGAGTAATCGTCGGAAAATGAAATATTTAAAATTGTACTTGCAACTTGTAAGTGACTCGAAATATCTTCTACAGTTTGATTAGCTAGTTGATATCTAGCACTTTTGAATAAGCACCAGCCATTATTTATAAGAGCTACGTGTGTTCCAGCTGCAATTGCAACAGGCGGATTGGCTACTGTCATAATCTGACCGCGAACTTCTAACATTGCCTTATGTGGCAGTAGAAATATATCTTCGTCTCGAGTATTAAATGTTCTAATACCAGTTTTATTTGGTTCATTAGAATTTTCATCGAGATACTCAACATACTCAAATTCTGTTACAGTGTCATCGATATCGTAAGTTTCTGTTAAATCGAGATAATTTTTAACAGACATTTTTTATTTATTAGATTATATAAAATTTCATTGCGGCGCTGTTACTTTAGATATTAATTTTTGTATAATCTGCTCGCCTCTTGGTGATAAAAGTTTTTTCGTTGTTGTTATCATAGCACGTTGCGTGTCTTTTGTTGGAGCGATTTCTGATATAACTTGTTTTATCTCAGATGTGGACGGTGCGCCTTTTATTTTATCAGCTATTTTTTGTCCCACCGCAGTCCCAGCGGCAGATGCAGCTCCAGTTGCAAAAGCTTTACCTGCGTCAAGTGCAATTGGTGCAACTTTACGCGCAATTCCCGGAACATTTTCAATAACGTTAGTAAATATATTTCCTAAAAATCCTCCTAATATTTTTCTTCTATAAATTTTTTTTCTCTGTTTCATTATATCTGAGGATGTATAATTTTTATTGTCAATCACGAAGTGATCGCGCGTAAGTGTAAATAATAAGTAACAACCTCGTTGTTAAGATCCAATTGTTTTCCGGATTGATCTGTCAACTGCATATTTATTGATGATATTTGATTTTCAACACTTAACGGATAATAGATAATATGACGCGGAGTAATTTGCATGAGAGAACCTGGTGGAACATCCGGCGAGAAACTATAAATCGTTTGTCCTTTACTGCCCTGGGCTGAGTAAGATCCAGAAGCAATAGAGCAATTTACTAATATTGTATTTACGTCAGTTATATTTACCGACAGTTCACCGTCATATGTAATAGGTTCATTAGGATCTAAATAATACGCTTTATGTTCAAATCCTATCAGTGGTGCGATACTCCTTGGTGATATAAAACTAACAGACATATTTTTTATTGTCATTCTAGCTCGTAACGTGTTATAATTCGCTGCTAACTCGAAATTATCAGGTTTTATCTTCTCTTTTTGCATAAGCTCTTTTATCGTCTTATTTAGATCATCGATATTATAAGCTGCTTGTGGAATTTTAAATGTTCTCCATTGCGTGTCTCTTATTGAAATAATTGCAAACTCATCATTGACACCAGTTTTTATATTAGCCATAGCATTCCAGCAAGTACAAGGAATTAATCCAATTTCATACTGTTTTGCAGGATCAAGTTGTATTGGCGGAATATAATTTACTGAAAAATTCGCGCTATCTTTAGCGGCTGTACTAGAGTCTAGTAATAATGTTGTTGACATTTTTTATATTAAATCATTTTATAAAATTAACATTTACAAAATTGATATTTACAACATTAACATTTACAAAATTAACATTTATAAAATTAAATCGCCGCGATTAAGTCACGGTGTAAAGTTTCGTACTCGTCAGATTTTAATACATTTTCCGATCTTAGATAATCAAGTATGTCGACAATTTCATTATCAATTTCAGCACTAATATTACTAGCTTCCTTTAATGATATTAATATCATTAATCTGCCTATAATTTCAGTAACTGATGCAAATATACTAACTCCAGTTCCACGTTTCTTTTTTTCTTCTTCTTTATATTCTTTTACGCTATTTTTATTTAATATATCAAATTTTCTTTTAAAATTCCACCCCCTACCGTAACCTTTTTCTCTACCATCAATCACTGCTTGGTAAAAGGTATAAGCTATAACACCCTTCCTGATTCTATCAACGATTGGAAGCATATCGTCTTTTTTCATGGCTGTATCTAATTCGTTGTTAGCATCATTACTGTCTGTTATTATTTTATTTAATATAGCAATAAGTCCGTCGTATCTATCCTTTGCCCAGGTTTTTATATTATCAATATTATTTATATCATTTTTTTCTTAAAAATTCATGATATTCATCATCTGTTATCGCATCATTTAGTTTTTTTCTAAAAAATTGTGTTTGCTCTCCAACTTCCATAAACTTTACTGTTAACTCGCCGACTCTTTCTTGCTCTTTTTCAATATCCTCTAATTTTTCTGATAAATCTTTTAGAATATTTTTAATCTCCATTGTGGTTAATTCTGCTAATCTTCTTTCAAATAAAATTGGATTATTCAACAACCTTCTTAGTTCAGTTTGTCTAGCGGCAGGATCAGGAATATTTGCTACAAGTGCCTCAGCCAACATTCTTTTTTCCTCGTCAGATCTTGCAATAATTTTTGCAGCAGCCGCTTCTTGTTGTTCTTTAACTAATCCAATCAAGCCTTTTTCCTGCAGTTGCTTAAGTTCTTCTTCTGATAGTGGTTTAGTTTCAGGTTGTTTACCAAGTAGTGCTTCAGTAACTGGTTTGAGAATCGTAGCTGTTGTTTCTGCAGCAGTTACTTGTCCGCGTCGTGCTTGCTGCACTTTTTGCTTAAATTCTGCTTCAGATTGAGCAAGTTTTTTTAGATCTTCTATATGTTTTCTATATTTTGCTCGTTTATCCATAATTATTATATATAAATTTTACAAAATTTTAAGAAGCGGAAAACACATTACTGCAAGTAAATGTCAATACAACAGCGAAACATTTTAGTCGGATCATTTGCAAGTTTATCAAATAAGAAAAGTTATATTTATCCTTTGTAGCTTTATGATATAATTCGATAAATTTATCTTTTGTTACATCGCCACATTGCTCGTTCGCGATATTTCTAACGTCAACATTGTCCAGTCCCGGAAATAATATAAAACAACCAGTATTTCGCCGAATAAATCTGTCAACATTATAAAACCTTGAGCTAAATAAACAGAATTACATTTCTTATTACGCAACAGTGAAAAATACGATCTTATTTTGTTCATCTCCGCATTATTTAATGGAATATCGTCAAAAACTACTATCTTATGTTCATCCGAGTTAAGTTGATTAACTGGAACAAGATCTTCTGGTTGTCTGATTATAAAAAAATCTTCACCAGCCTCGAGATCATCACGAAGTTTGTCATTATATTTGCTTAATAGCTCGTACTTATCTTGCTGTGGATTAATTGTATAAATATAAACTCGATCGTAGTTAAAATTATCGCCGAGAAGCAAGTTCATAAGCAAATTTGTTTTTCCCGATCCTGTTCGCCCAACAATAAGATAATGACAATCTGGAAGTTCATTGTTATGTTTATGTTTCACCAACCGTTCTGTATCAAAGTTTAATATCATCGCCATTGTTTGTTATATAATTTTATGTAATATAATTTATATAATATGAGCTATTATACGAAATTTGGAACATTATTAATAGATTCATCGACTGAAGGTTATCAAGGTGACTTATCTAAGTATGCAACTCTTGATAGCTCAAAAATGAAATCGATAATTTATTAAATATCACAAGTGTAGATCAAAATGAGGTCGTTGTGTTTCAGGATAAGGAAGGACGATTAAAGACGAGTAATGTGCAATTACCGGATTTACTCATGCGAGTCCCCACTGCAGTTGTTAATATTATCGTTACTTTTACTGACCAAGGTAAAATACGAGATTCCGGTAGGTCAATTAACGATTATGTAAAAAAAGCTGGCGATTCATTCACTGGTGACATTATCATGAACCAAAATAAAATTATAGGCCTTGGAAACCCAACCGAAGATACGGACGCTGCAACAAAAAAATGCGTCGACTATCAAGAATCTAAGTACTTATTAGTCAACGGAGGTATAATGCGTGCATTTCTCAACATGAATAACAATGGTATTAATAATCTTAGAACACCAGAATCTGATTTTGATGCTACAACGGAAAAATATGTAGACGATAAGGAAATTCCAATAACAACTAGGTTAAAAACAATCGGTGATGAAATGACTACACTCAATGCTACTTTTTCTATACATGTAGAAACGTTCTTAAATTTTCGTAGAAATATATAAACAAGCCCTTTAAAGAATTTTTGGGGAACAACCAAGCGTTGACATAAAACTCGCTGACACTAACACAAAACTCAACGACATTGTCAGTGGAATACCTAATATTGTTCAAAAAACGAATCTGATTAAAATTCTACACGGACAAATTAAAAATATCGTGTACACAGTAGCATCGGGGTCATCAACATGGACACCACAAAATAACACTCTTGAACATACCGCAGAAGTAGCTGGGTTATACAGGCTGTCCATGTACGGTTCGGAAGTTACTGCATCCACTTCATCATCACCGAATGTATATTATAATCCTCTACTGGTGATGTTAAATAAGAACACCAAAGAAACATTTACGTTGACATCAACGGAAAGGCCTCCGAGACGTTACTGGTGGTGTCTGGAATTTATAGCTGAAACAACCTAATTAATTACTTAACGTCATTAGGTATAATAAATCAAACCAGAAACCAGCATTGTTGTAAACTAATATTATATAATGAAAAAATATATATTTGATTTCAATCACATTTCAAAAGAAATTCCAAAACAAGATATTGACGCGTTATTGCAGTATTACAGATATTATCATAAAAAACTTTGGTGCGTGAAAAAATGTTATAAATATTATAACAAAATACTTCGAGTAATATCATATTTACCACTGCTAATGACTAGTTCCGGTATAATTTCAAGTGGAGCATCATTAAATCCGTTTTTGTTAATAATATCAGGCGTTGGTGTTTCTCTTACAACAGCGTGTAAAAAGATTGAACCTCAACTTGTGATTAAAAAAAATGCCTGCAAAACAGCTAGTATAACTTACAAAAAATTACTTGATCAGATACGATCTTACTTGCGAGGTGTAAAATATGATATGGACGATTTAACACGCGAGTTTCGTACTATCGACAGTATGTTAACGGATATTCTACCAATGAGGACCGGCAGGTACGAAAAAGATTATCAAAAAAAGTATGATAATGATGGGTATGAAATTTTATCTAAACAATAAAAATAATGTATGAAAAATTTCACTTACCTTTTCGCCTGGTGAAATGTCCTCTTGAAAGTGCAGCAGTGCAATGAACACTACGAAAATTCTCACCGCTTTATATACTGCTATAACACCCACGCAAGATGAATCACATGATTATGAGTCATTCTGGAAAATCTACGTGGGTGTTTTCTGGAAATTCCATGTGATTATGAGTCATTCTGGAAATTCCATGTGGGTGTTTTCTAAAACATCACATGATTATGAGTCATTCTGGAAATTCCATGTGATTGAGTCACCAAGCAGATTATATGCGAACAGGTAAGAGAAAATATTTATTTTATTTTAGAGGGGTGAGGGTTTTTGAGATAGGAAAATCCTCATTTACATATATTGCATTGCTTAATATAAGATTTCTAGCAAAAAAGGTTTCTAAACTAGGATATTCTATCTCCGACAAATCCTCTGGTCCAGAATCCGAATTTAGAATTTTAAAACCTTAACTATATGTTTGTGTATAAGGCCGTACTGAAACGGGTGTGCTTTATAGATTTCATGTAAGGCTTGGCTGATGCAGAGTATTGATTGATTTCCAGACTGCGTATATGAGGCAACATCTGTTACAAACAAAATCCGGTAGATTTATTTTATAATCTTTTGGAAGGCTGGTTGGGCAATTTATATTTTTTTAGAGCACACTTTATTATATATATATTTATTTGTTTAATAATCAAACAGATAGCAGAATAACTGTTCTATCTTTGATAGAATTATTTTGTTTTGCCTCGCTGTGAAAGTGATTGTAGTAGTAGATAGAAAGGCTGGAGTGGGTGGGCTCATTTAATCTCAAAATATATTTGAGCTAGAACCAGCTTTTTAATTTTGGGAAAATCGTTTTTTGGGTGGAATTTTGGGTCCCGAGAGAGTAAATTTATATTTGTTCTGATAGTGGGAGAGGGTCTGGAGCTAGAACCAGCCTTCCTATCTACTACTGAGGTGAATATACTGTTCCCACTGGTTTATTTTGATTCCACAGTGTGATTAGCAACACATTCACACTCATTTATGTTCCCATTTCCATTGAAATTGCACATTTGTACAATAATTCCTCAAATCTACACATATAGTGATTAAGAAATATATTGCTGCATAAAAGTCAACCTGAGATAACTATTGTTATAGTAAATTATAAGCTGTCTCTGTGTATATCGGGTAAACCTTTTACCACTGGGTGCACAGTTCATGATATCAAAATTCAATTTATATAATTTAAACCAAGCATTAAAACAACAGTATTTAAATTACTCCTATAATGGTAATTCTTGATTATCAAACAGAGGGGCTATCATTCAAACAGCGTCCGAAAGTAACAGCAAATCAAACGAAGATGCAAAAAGCTCTAATTATAATGACAGCTTAAATAAATTAATTACAAAACCACTTGAACTCTCGAACTAACACTTTGTGCCTGAAGTTCAGTTGTTTTCATTATTAAAGTCTTTTGAAACCAGACCGAAAAGAAGAATTTTCCAAAATAGCTCCCCTTACTTGATAATACTGTTTACCTGTTTATCCAAGCTTCCGCTCGAATTTTGACAAAACAACCGCCGATATGAATGTATCAAGAAACTTCAGCATGACGAAGTGTATTCTGGTACACAGGCTGGCTCATAGGTCTAATGATTCCATAAATTACAATAATTCTATCAAAATTAAAGCAAGAATAAAACTTATATTTCTATATTCTGATGAGTTGTATCCGTCCTGGCACGTAAATTTCCCTAAACAATTGTACATCTAGATCAAAAGTTACAAAATGTGTCTTCGATGACTACACTGTTAGAAAGAAAAGTTACGAGCAACACAATATTACCTCTAAGACGGACTGCAAAAACTTGTAAACGCAACAGACATAATCCATTAAGTAATCACTGATATCAAAGATAAGCACTTCAAATGCTGCTACATGTTTAAGGATTTAATTTAAAATTAATGTGCCTGTTTATGACACTTCTGCTGTAGTTTTAGTGACTAATAAAAAACAAAACAGTTGTTCGAGTGCAAGTTTAATTACAATAATGAAATCTGGGTACTGCAAGCAATCAGAATGATTTTTCAATGTATAGTTTTCTGTGCACATTGGAAGTCAAGTGGCCGAAACATACTGAATGACGACAAAAAAGTAGACATTAACCGCTAGTAATTCATAAGCATTATATATTTGTGGGTCGTTGTCAAATTAATTCCAAAAGCAGTTATTTTGGCACAGTGATTACTGCAACACACGGCAATTATGTATTCCATCCGTTTTCAACATGGACAAGTCTGTGACCAATACAATATTAACAAGGTTGTATAACTCTGTCTCACCTAGTGAAATAGCGTGTAGTTATATCATCATCATCATCATCATCATCATCATCAGTCCCGAAGTCTGGTACACCGTTGGGGCGCCGCACAAGACCGAACAATCAGCTTCCTCCATTCCTCTCGATTTTCCGTCTTTCTCAGTGAGTTGCTCAATGTCAAGCCTGTCCACTCTTGAATGTTGTCTTCCCACCTCTTTCTCTGCCTGCCTCTCGTTCTTCTTCCTTGTACAGTGCCTTGCAGGACTGTCTTGACAAGTCCTGATGATCGTGAGACATGCCCATACCACCGCAGTTTACGTTTTTCACTGTGGTCAGGAGGTCTTCGTGAGGCCCAATGGCTTGTCTGATCCTCTGCCGTATTTCTTCATTGGTGACACGGTCTTTGTATGAGACGCCGAGGATCCTTCGGAAGCATCTCATATCTATGGCCTGTATCCTTTTCTCTAAGTCAGCTGTTATGGTCCATGATTCACAGGCGTAGATAAATATGGAGATCACCAGTGAGTACATCAGTCTGACCTTTGAACTGAGTGCGATGTTCTTGTCGTTCCAGATGGGCTTCAGTTTTGTCAGCGCTGCTGTTGTCTGTGCAATCCTGGAGAGTACTTCAGGCTTTGATCCTTCATCTGTTACAATTCCTCCCAAATACTTGAAACTGTGGACTGTTTCTAGCTTCGTACCTTGGACCCTGATATCAGTACTGATGCCCTTGGTGTTGTTGGTCGTCAGTTTGGTTTTCTCTGCACTGATTTCCATGCCGTAGGCTGCAGAGGTTTTGTCGCGGCTCTCTACTAATCTAGCTATTTCTTGTTCATTTCCTGCTAGTCCATCAATGTCGTTGGCAAAACGTAAGTTGGTGACTGTTCTGCCTGCGATGCTGACTGTCCCTTCATGCTTTTCAAGCGCATCAGCCATGATTCTCTCCAGAAAGATGTTGAATAGTGTGGGAGAGAGAGCAGACAGCCTTGTCTGACTCCGACTGTCATTCTGAACCAGTCCCCTATGCTGCCGTTGAAGTATACTGCACTGGTGGCCTTGTCATACAGGTGCTCTATTACTATGATAAGGTTGGCGTTGATGTTGTACAGTCTTATGGTCACCCACAAGGCTGCATGCCATACCCTGTCAAATGCCTTCTTGAAATCCACGAAGACATGGTACAGATCTTGCTGGTGTTGGAGGTACTTCTCACACAATATCCTGAGGTTGAAGATCTGCTCTGTTGTGCTGCGCCCTGCTCTGAAACCTGCCTGCTCTTCAGCAATGATCTTTTCAGCCTGTGGCTTTAGTCTGTTTAGCAGAATCCTCAACAGGACTTTGCTTGGATGGCTTATAAGACTAATTGTACGGTGGTTTTGACACTGTTGTAAGTTGCCTTTCTTGGGGAGGGTGATGATCAGTGATTGGGTCCACGGCGATGGCCATTCTCCTGTTTGCCAGATTTTGTTGCAGATGTTTGTGAGGGCGCTAATCATTGCTTCTCCCCCTGCTTGGAACAGTTCTGCTGGGATGTTGTCCACTCCTGCTGACTTCCTCTTTATCTGCGATCTCACTGCTGCTTCTACCTCTTCACGTAGGATAGGGTGGTTGTCGTTGTTAGTTGCTGGAGGGACGTTCAGTACCTCTGGATCTATTGTGGCTCGGTGGCTGTAAAGTTCTGCGCAGTACTCTGTCCATCTTTTCAGAATGTCTTTTTCTTCTGTGAGGTTGTTTCCGGCTTTGTCCTGAAAGGAGGTAACTCGCAGTTGTTTTGTGCTTGTTAGATCTTGGACCAGTTGGTACGCTTTCTTGCTGTCGTTCCTTTTCAAGTTTCCCTCAATGTCTTTGGACTGTTCTTCTATCCAGTTCTCTTTTGCTTTTTCATGCTTTTCCTGACTTCCTGGTTGACTGCCTTGTACTGCTCTGCCCCTTCTGTATCGTTCTTCTTTTTCAGCTCCCTCCTCTCACCACACAGGTTCAGGACCTCAGCTGTGACCCTGGGCTTCTTTACTGGGCGATGTCTACCAAGGATCTCGCTGGCTGTTTCGGTCGCTGCTGTATTAAAGGTGGTGATCAACGTGTCCATGTCTGTATCGTCAGCATCGAGGGTGGTCAGCGGTGCAGTGGACAAGTCCTCCAGACTTACATGGGAAGGCAGACGCTTCCGCCGCCCCCCCCCCCACGAGTCTTCCAGCTATGGATAAATAGTGTGATGTTATCACGGCATCACTGAGGGGAAGGGCTGCCAAACAGCTCAACGGCTACGTGTTCGTGACCAAGGAGAGCCACCTAGTTACAGGAAATCGGCTGTGGTCAGGCCTGGAGAAGGTTGGAGAGGGTTGGGCTCCGCCAGGCGTCAGCTGCCTTAGACACACCACATGAAAAATGACAACCATTACTCATGCCATACCGGTTCGGTCGTCGCCCGGGTCAACAAGGGCCGCACCTTCCGTCGTGCACCAGGGCGGAGGTGGAAAGTATGGATAAACGGGTCTTTCGTTCCGAAAGGATTACCGCTTAAAAAGCGTGCGTTCTGAAAGTTTTAATCATATGGGTCAAAAGGAGAGGGATTTTACTTACCATCCGCATACAAAGGTCTGTGGAAATAAATTTATTAATTACTTGAGAGCGGCAGATAGTCCGAATGTGTTTCTGCGGAAAGATCCATTGTGAAATACTGCCTCGCCCGATTAGTCCCCGCTACCAGTAATGTCAGGGAAAAAAGCGGAGATCTACTTGTTGATCTATATCTTTGCTCAGATCCCCATTTATTTCATCCACTTACTTCATATTTTAACATTCGCTTAATCCGGGCTATAAAACCGTTGTCGATCATCCTCTAAACATGGATAACCACCATTCAAAAGGCAGTATGTCACCTCAATACTCAAGTATCTAACAAAAGCGACCTTCTTCCACAAAGGAAGTATCGTCTACGTAACTCCCAAAACATCAAACCCATCTCTACCAGACCACTGGGGTTTTTTTTCTTCTTTTGGTTTGTTTTTTATTTGAGGGGGTTGGGGGGTCAGACGTCCATTCTCCCATGAGCGACTTTTCTTTGGTACTCTATCTCTTAAGATATCCGAAAGTTGCTTATCTTTATATCTTTGAACAACATTTATCTACTTCAACTAACGGGCCTACTACCGTCTTATGATTTTGTCAAGAGTCACCTTAATATCCTACAAAACTGAACTTGGACACTCGTGTAGACCCCTCAAAGTCAATCTTCACAAAGTGAATTTAGTTAAATCTCACACGTGTGCATGTGGACATGACAATGAAGATGCTGAGCATGGGCGTATGTTCATCGGGGCAAGGGAGAGGGGCACTCTCCACCCCCAACATTTCACCTCCAAAAAATATTTTGGTCCCCATCCGTAAAACTTAATTGCTGACCGCGACATGTTTGCCCCACCCCTCCCCCGAATAAAATTCTGCGGGTGCCCCTGCTGCTGAAAACTATCTTTTCTATTACACTTTATTTAATACCCAAAATCTCTGGATAATTTTTGTAATTTTTGGAAAAGGACCTAGATGAGTTAAACAATCCGTACACAATCCCATATTGTTTAATAAAATGACAGAAAAATAGATTTACAACATTTAAATATCTTGGGCAAGTGGATTTATAAAACCCTGTACAGTGTTAATTTTTGAATATGAAAATAAGGCCATTTGTGGATATGTCATATTGGTTCAGTTACTAGGTGGTCCGCTGTTGAGTTGGATAAAAGATTTGGCAATGTCTTTGGCTTTATGATTGTTATTAATTTGTCCCGTTTCATCTGGGAAGGGATAAAGGTATTGGTTTGTGAAAAATTAAATGAGTCTGTCTCTTGGGATATCATAGTGACTCAGGTCATATACTGTACTACTTGTGTGTGATGGTGGTCTTGTGACATTGTATGATGAATAATGCACAAGTGTGTGAGTCAGCATTACCTATCCATACCTTTCCTCCTCTGCTTGGTTTGTATATGGTAAATAATGCATAGTCAAGGTGGGAATGGATGTTCAACAAGTGATACTCTTCATGACCGTTCTTCCTACTTTACCCCCCATCCCCAACCCTACACCATTTTTTTAGTTTTGTTGTCTCTATGTGTATCCTTTTGTAAGTTAGGATAAGCCTTTGCTAGTCAAGATAGGTATTGACTCATGGAGTTCCACCTTGTTAAGGTCCAAAAGATTATATTATTTATTTACCTTAAAGACTATTTTAATGTTATATCTTCTGTAGAACCCTAGTGCATAGGATCATATTTAATGTTCAATTCCCACAGATTCCAATAGGGTCATACATAATGTTAAATTCCCACTAATCCCCATAGGGTCACGTTTAATGTTAAAGTCTTAAAAATTCCCATAGGGTCATATCCAATGTTAATTAATAGGGTTTTGAGAAGCAAATATCAGTCATTTAAATCATGTTCAAACAAGATATGAATAGAAGACAATATCTTCATAATTCTTCGTACCAATTTATTTGTGCTATTTTTCATTACATTGAATCATTCATTTAATATATTATATATGATTTTAGTAATTTTTATATATCTATTTCATGATAACTGTCGTGTATAAATATATCAAATCCATATCTCATAACTAACTTTTTAGGATCCAATTTCAATGCCTATTTTTTTACTGAAACTAATGAAATGAGAAAAAGAAATCACCATGAGATTCGCAGCTTTATGAATAGAGCATTTAATATAATTGATAGAAAACATATAGAGAGGTTTTAATTTTATATGCCAATTTGTGACTGAATCTGCAGAAATTAAAGCACATGGTAATTTTATTTCTGAGTAATAGATTTATTTTTTTTAAATTTACAATGTATTTGTCACCGTAAAATGCACATATATATATATATATATATATATATATATATATATATATATACATATAAAGAATTCTCCTTCTTAACTTTCCATCTTCAAAATACTCACACACTAAAGCTATTTATATCACTTCGCACTGGTCTTGCAATTGAGAGAGAGTGCAACAGCTAGGCATTCCAAGACAAGGCATACTCCAGCTCATCATCAAACACAAACATGAAATTTGAAATGGATACAGCAGGTAGGATTGTGTTATTCCATGTGCATTTACAACTTGTCAAACACATCTTCTTTACATATGGCTGAAAGGACACTTCACCTGACTGTAACTCAAGAGCTGTAAGAAATACCAGTGTATACCAATATGTACAGATATAAGTGTCTGTACGGAATTGCACACATTTTGGCAAGATTAGCCTTTAAACCAGCAGTCAGTATCAGTACAGGTTTGGCACAAGAATATATCAATTTGGCACATGCCCTTCTTTATATAGTGCTAGGCCATTCTTCCCAACAACCTGACCTTTCTTCATTCTCAAAATACCCTTTCTCATTTCTTGCCAATGTAAACAGTTGCTTATATACTCTATTTTCAACACTTTTATCAACATAAGCAGCAAAATACATCTGTAGGTCACTGCTAAGATTGCTCCCATGTGCTCAAAATATGAGCTTGACTAGTCCAAAGATGACTAACTACAGCAGTTATTAAAATAAGGAAAATAAATTTTGCCAGAGTAGGCTTAACCAGCTTCCAAAAGTGAAATAAATGAGTTATACAATAGATAAAAACCAAAGAAAATAATCTACAAGTCCTGGAAGTGAAAATGGAGGAACAGAGCTAGCAGTTTTTTGACAGGTGCTCATTTTATGTAAGGCAATGCTGTATACTCTCCAACCCAAATTATACCCATTCAACCTACATGAAAATGAAATGAAATGTTCTTTTAACATAGCCAACAAGGAAAATCAGGGAAATCCCTTTTCTTTACAATTCAAACTCTATGCAAATTAAGAGTTTAAGAGTTTTTAGAGTAAAATCTTAAGACAAATATGAACATTTGTGCAATTTTTTTCTCTGTTTCCTATCATCATGTATGAAATTTTTTCAATATGGTTTAATAATAATGATGCTTTGTACACAAAAAGTGATGAAAATTTTGCTCATTCTTTTATACAACATGCCTTGAAGCATTATTATTTTTTAAATGTCCATAATTATGGGGAAATTTGAAGTCTTGGAACAAAAAAGCAATATCAACTTAAATTTATTACTGTTGGATTAAATGAAAGAAACACAACAAAAAGGTATCTCTTAATTCATTTGTAAAAAATTAGAGAAAATTGACAACAAAGCAGATTGCATGCTTCTATATACTGGTGGTAGAAAAATTAGCAAATATTTTTATCCTTTGACCTTTGTGAACTTGACCTTTTCCATTCCTGTTCAAACTGTAAAATGTATGAGTGATATCTCAGAAATAATTGTGGCACAGTTCATGTTCCTGTCTTTTAGCATAACAATAGGTTGCTAGGTTTAAAAATTGCAAAGAGCATTTTCAGAATTGATCTGTTTTCAGTGCTGTATGGCCTGAGGAGGGTCCTTGTGTGACACACTGATACCAAGGAATCGTATTGTTCTGTTAAACATTCAATGATAGAATCAAACATAAATCATCCAATAATGCAAGCAGTCATATTAATTAATGTCGGATAGCATAGCATTGAACAAGAACCTAACAGATAGACTCTGTTGTTCTAAAAAATGTTTATGGCAGGTTTCAAATGTTTTCAGTCATACCAAAGACTTACAAAAATGGTACCAACAGCTGCCTCGCTTGGCGCTCAGCATTATGAGGTTAGTGTTAGGACTGGTCAGTCTGATGTCAGGATAATGTGACTGGGTGGGACATCATGCTACATGTCTGCTGCATGATACCCCAGTGCTAGACATCACTATAAACTGCCACACTGCAGACATAGTAGCAATATGACTGAAAAATTGTTAAACCTATGTCAAAAATCTAAATCACACACACACACACGTTTTCAGTTAAAAATTTAACCACATTCATGCAGTTTAATGCTCCAAATTAAGGCTAAAACAATAGTCATTTTATCTGCTGACTACTTCTTTCTCAAAAGGTCAAAATCAATTGATACGCTAAATACTACCAACTGATTATAGCATTCTTTTGTAAAGGTATATTTAATTAATGAACAAGTAAACTCACAGATCCTGTCCTCCAATAAATTAAATCGTAGTTCATTTAACAAATTTAAAGGGTGATGAAAGAATATAATGCATATTAAAATAAAAAAATTATTTTGTGTTACTTATAGTCACTATAATTAATGATCACTGTCACTGTGGCAAAATTTTAAATGTGTGTATATATCAAGTAATGCATTCAATTTTCACTCAAAGCATTGATGCCCAAGTATCTTCTGCTAAGAGAAAGTTGGGGAAAAAGAGATGATATGAAATAAAACTGCACCAAGGCCTTTACTCCAGTAGCTATTTGTGTGGATTATATGAAACAGGATTTTGTTAATTGTACATGATAACTACTCCCATAATTTGCTGATTTTGCAATACTTGTGGTAATATATGGTTCTAACATTCTGTTGCTACAAATGATCTGACAGTTACAGGTCACACAAGGTCAGCTCCTGGCTTAGCTGTAACCCTTTATGCCTTATGATAACATTATGGTGAGAAATTAGTGTTGGTGTTTTCTGTTTTAGTCACTTGTAATCTAGCCATTCAAGTAGTTATATCAAACATTTGTATTGTGTTTCTACAAAACACAACAACAACAACAACAACAACAACAACAATAATAATAATAATAATAATAATAATAATAATAATAATAATAAAGAACAACAACAATTCATGATGAAATTAAGTGCCCTTTTGAAAATAAGATAAACGTTTAAAGTGGCCTTTTTTACAGGATAATTACATGCCGGTTTTAGTGCCTCACAACCAACAAATTTCTTTTTCCGGTTGAGAAATATGATCAATAAACCTCTGAACAACACCATCCATAGTAACCACTTTGCTCTGACCCAGATAAAGGACCGCACCAGATGTAATTCATTATGGGACACATTCATCAACATTTTAATTTTACTTCATGCATCAATGACGTAGAACAAGTCACAATTTATCACTTTTTGCCCCCTAATGAAAATATACCTACATCTACTCGTACTATATCTAGAACATCTAAGTGCAGCCAGATGCAAAGTCTACGTTTTTACTTGAGAAGGATGCATAAAAAAGTCATGTTGCACCATTTTGTAAGTGTATTCCAGTAATGACTCACCTTAGAAATGTATGCGCCTGTAAACGGTCGCCACGACATGCGGAGATCCACGAAAATGCTGCCTAAGAAGCATCACAAGGATCATTTCAAAACTTAAACGTTATTATGATTCCACTCATCAAGCTATTTCCTACAGATCATACACCTAGCACCTGTCGATGTACATGTCGACATCAACAGTCTGGCAACAACCGGTGTCATGTGCCTCTTTCACCCTTATGTCAATGGGGCGCCAACGAAGGGGAGTTCGCATGTAGTGAGCGGCGATGGAATAATTATGCGCATACAACCCCCACCCTCTACCAAAAAAAACCCAAATCATAGTTCCTAAGATCGCCTTTCCAATTACATTACATCACAGGAGTTTGCAGTTTTATCAATAAAGCACGACGAAATTTCTGACAACATGAAACCACCTTATCGGGATTATAAATTAAAGACACGTGAGAAAAGTTGTTGTTGTTGTTGTAGGGCTTAACGCCATTTTTCAGCACACGATAGGCTATACATGGCGGCCAGTATTAATGGTGGAGGAAGAGACCGGGAAATCCCCGGAAAGAACCACCGACCCACGAGAAGCTACTGGCAAGCTTTCTCACATATCCACATTCGAGACTCGAACCCACGCAGACAGAGGTGAGATGGCAGTGATCCATAACGGAGAGCGCTTTAGACCACTCGGCCACTCGGGGCCCCCCCGTGAGAAAAGTCGAATCGAGCGGAGGGTTGTGGTCACGCTTGCACTCCTTGTGTTAATTTATAATACCGATAAGGTGATTTCATGTTGTCAGAAATTTCGTCGTGCTTTATTGATAAAACTGCAGACTCCTGTGATTACTTAGATGTGGATGGCTGTATACATGTGTACATGCTATGAAACAACTACAACACTATTTGAATAATAAAACATTTGATTAATACTTTATATAAAAATAATAATAACAACAATAATAACAAAATGTTTTTGTACTTTCCGACGATATAGAGCTGCAGTGATAAGAAGAAGATTTCTATTCGGCCCTTGGTATGACTTTGTTTGTGAGTGTCTTGTTACGCCTTTTTGGAGCAGATGTTGGTCGATAATCGGCACAAAATCAACACCGATTATGGCATCCCCCTTTCTGTTGATCCATCACTTCATCTGTAAACTCCGCAACATCGTCATCGCGTGCCTATTCAGAACCCATGATGTATATGTAATGATAACTCTTCAACACAAGCAGCATCAGGGAGGGTGAACAGACCACTGTTACAATTAAGCCAGATTTTAGTCATAATTAAGGCAGAATCTGCCTCAGTTATATACCGTTCGAGCAGACCCTCTTTTCTCTGTCTGCTCCAAAAATATCTCTTACATACATGTGGTCGCACCCTCCCTGCTGCTGTCGATTTAAAAAGAATCGTTAACAGGGAGGGTGAAAAGACCACTTTTTGCAGAACCTTTATTTTTGAAAAATAAGAGTTCCTACAAGGGCTAAAAAAGATTATGTTTGAAACAAAACGACTACGAACATAAACAGTTCCATTGAGCCTTTATTTTTGAAAAACGGAACCCAAAAAATATCACATGCATGTGGTTCCCCCCCCCCCCCGCTGCTGTAGATGTTTATAAATTCAAAAATAAACAGCGGCTATGACGGTCAGTCTACCATTCCCCTGGGTCCCTTCTGCCGGTAAAGCCTTTTGCCAATAAGGTCCTAAGAGTCCCTTCTTGGGCCTTAAGCCCACAGGGCACTCTTTCATCGGTTAAGACCTTATGGTCCACAGGCACCTTATTGAGACTCTTCGGTCCGGCGGACATTCTTTCTGAATACCCCTATGTGGGTGCCCTTCAGTGGTCACGAGTTCACATCATCCTGCTGTTTATTTTAGGGACGCAAGCGCATATCGATTTCATGTAACCCCCCTAATCAAACCCCGGGGTAAGTGCAAAACTACACTCGCCACGTTGTTTGACGTTGGCAAGGTTACATGAAATCTCATGGGGCTTTCTTGCTTGCGCCCCCAATTCTTAAAATAAACGGTATCCTAACGCCACCCCCAACATATGTCCGATACCGAGAATCGACCCATGGACCTCGAGTACGAGATCCAGACGTGCTACCAATGCACCATGTTCCACTTACAAATATACGTTTCAAAAATAAATATATAAGCTATCTTAGTTTTGACAACAATAATAAGTATATACAATCAGATTCTGAATAAAATCTGCAATTTTTCATATTTCTGCCGTTTTTGCCTTGGTTAAAATATTATATTTTCAAGCCTCTTGACGCAGTCAAGGCAGAACTGTGTTAGTAATATGCGTCGGATCGATATTATTCTGGTTCATTCTGTCTGAACATAAAAAAAAAATCGATAATGACTACATATATCACCGGTGAAATATCTATAGCGTGGTTCGTCCTGATTTTATCCTTGGCAACAGATTTTTGTGCTTGATTCTTCAGACTTTAGTGTTTGATGGATACAGGATTGGGAAATCGAAGTCAAAGAAGAACATGACTGTATAGGTAT
Source organism: Megalonaias nervosa (assembly GCA_016617855.1). Classification (NCBI taxonomy): domain Eukaryota; kingdom Metazoa; phylum Mollusca; class Bivalvia; order Unionida; family Unionidae; genus Megalonaias; species Megalonaias nervosa. The sequence goes on from JAECUM010045515.1 coordinate 47,910, forward strand.
GAAACTATTAATTATCTATGTACCGTTTTCAAGACTACGTTTTATCCTTGACAGTCAGGGGAAATAACTGCTTCATTACGCTATCGTTGTGACAGAGTTATTCAGCATCAAGGACCAAATATTCTATCAATACCTATACGATACCTCGATCTTGGGTCATGCAAGTTTATCGTGATGAAACCAAACGGGATAGCTTGCGCGTGTGCAAAGAAATTTTTTAATTTGTTCATGTCCATGTCCCCGGAACACCAAGTATAATAAATATTTTGCAGCGTATGATTATCAACTCCGTTAAACACAACTAAAATATTACAGTTATCTCTGATCACTTTTGGAATTTGTGTATAACGCTGTGTAACATAATTCACGTCTGTGTTTTTATGCCTGCCTCTGGAAAATATCCTAGCAGGATTTGATTGTTTGTCCAGCATGACATCATCGTACACTACTAAATTATTAATACGTCCATCCAGGTCATTTACAAATGGCGCTTCATCAATATCAGTGATAAAATCAATAACACTGACTCCATCACTGTCACTGTCTTCATATAACGATTTTGCATTTTCATTAAAATCTTTAAGTACTTCATAGCATCGCTGATCATCCACGGATGGAGCTACTAAATATAATTCATCCCACTTGAGCCATCTCATTATCAAATTAAGCAATAATTGTGTTTTGCCTGATCGAGATGGACCTATTATGATTGCCCTAATAGAATTTAGCAATGCTGGGTGATGCTTGACTGGTTCTTGTTTTCGTGTCGCTGAATAGCCAATTATATCCATATGATAAATGATATGAATCTATATTGTGTTCGATGCAGAGCAACCACCCCAACCACTGGATTAACAACAATAATAACAAAAAATAAAAAACGCGCACTCACAGGTAAGTGTGAAAAGTGTGGTACAAAAAAATACAAATTTATTTCGTCTAGTACAAAGACAGGAGGTGATATCGCCGTTTCGTTGGGAAAATTACAAGGGGTTCCGTGGGCGAAGTATCCCGGGGAAAAACAACAGCCCGGATACAATTATTGTGGTCCTGGAACTCGACTTGATATCCGACTTGAAGAACGAGATCAACCAAGACCAGGAGAGTATCCAATAAATAAGATTGATCAAGCGTGTCATGCTCATGATGTTGCGTATAAAAGCAAGGATTTACAACAACGGCATCTCGCAGATGTGAAACTGATTCATGCGTTAAATTCTATACCTGATAAATCTCTCAGAGAAAAACTAGCTAGTTTTCTAGTAAAAACTGCTATGAAAGGTAAAATAATGCTAGGGGCTGGGTGATTAATTATTTAACTATTATAATGGAATCCATTTATTATAGCCCAAGAGGATATTGGAAGGGGAGAGCAGCGATTAGTAAGCTTGCTGAAGCAGCAAAAGTCTTACGTGCTGTTGCTGCAGCGTGGTTAGCACGACAAGCAATATGGCAAATCTATCTACGTCCACCTAAAAAATTAAGTACGCGTATTTTGATGTCAGGGTTCCCAATGAAGTTCATCAAGCAGATATTTTGTTTTTACCTCATGATATTATTAAAACACGTGGACGTCAAATCACGCACATACAAATACGCGTTAACTGTCGTTGATGTTGCAAGTAGATATAAAGAAGCGGAACCATTATCAACAAAAACAACATCTGAAGTTACCTCTGCGTTTAAACGAATTTATCAGCGAGGACCATTACAATGGCCACAGTTGCTACAGATTGATCCTGGCAAAGAATTTCTCGGTGAAGTATCATCGCTGATGAAACAACATAGAGTCAAAATCAGGCGAGGACACACTACAATTCATCGTGATCAAGCAATCGTTGAACGATTTAATCGAACGCTCGCTGAGCGGTTATTTGGATACCAGTATGCAAAGGAAATAATTCAGAGCGACATGAGATCTCGTGAATGGGTTGCAAGATTACCAAGTAATAGATGCGTTAAAAAATGAAATTACCCGTGCAACTTCTATGAAACCTATTAATGCAATTACAAAGAAACATATACCCCGTAGCGATGGCTACGAACAACGACGTGACTTTTCACAACAGCCAGTGTTAGGTAATGTGACTGTAAGGTATTTATATGAACCTGGTGAACTTGAAGGGGGTAAAAAAAGAGCAACTGATCCTATCTGGAGTGTGACCACACATAAAATTTCTAGCGTGGTTAGATCCACGGGTAGACCCGCCATCTACAGACTAGATTCAACTGCTCCTCAACGTGGATTTGTACGTGAACAATTACAAGTAATTCCTGAAGACACACAATTACCACCGCGTTCACTTTTGTAAACTAGCACCTCTACGTTGATTGCATTCAAGACATGTAATATGACATTATCACGTGTATGACCAAGATCACTATTAATTCTGTCTACGGTGAAATGTCTTGGATTATTACTCGTATACTCCCACAGCATATTACAATTACAACTTGCACAATGATTATTCTGTCGTTGTTTTAGTGTTATAATTAATTCAGTATCAATATCAAAGTCGCGATTATTATTTTTTTCACATTCCTTATAACCAAATAGTTTTTTCATATTACGCCATTGCTAGCAGTTTGATTATTATTTTCTGTAAAATTCATAATAACCCTGTGAAGTTGAGATAATCTTCTGACTCGAGACACTGCGAGATAAACTAAATTTGACCATTCGATTCTATCATCGACAATCCAGATATTTGTATCAGTAATAGTTAGTCCTTGTGACGAATGAATCGTTATAGCGTATCCTAATTTCCATGGAGTTTTATCCATGATCAACGCGCTCTCAATAACATCAACATCAACCAAAACAATATCATTCAATACAAGATTTTGTTTTTCATTTGTTCCTGGAATTTCAACTTCAATATTCTGTCGTCGAGTATCTGCTGGGCGATAACATAATGGTACGGGTAGATTTGAAAATTTTTCTTTATGTAACAGAAATAATTTCTCTTGCAATTCATCGCGAACTATTTTTCTACTCGCAACTATTAAATCATTTGGTGTCCATAAATTCCAAAAATCGTTCACAGGAGTTTCCGGAATTATTTCACGCATTATCTCACATTGTATTCTATCTGGTTGTAATCTGATTAATCTTTAAAATTCTTTCAGAGGTTCATCAATAGCTCTATTATCATCATTTATTTCTTCATAATAATCCACAAATGATTTTAACCACTCATGTGGAGAGTGACCGACGAAAGGTGGTGGTTGACCATGATCGCCGCACATAATCACAGCAGTATTTTTCGTTAATAACCAATTAAGAAATATTTTTAGTGTTTCTAACGACACCGTACAAATCTCATCCCAGATGATGATTTTGGGAATATATTTCTAACCCATTCGCTCAGGTGTCCACGTATCTCCACGCCATCTGAAGAAACTATGGCATGTACACGATTTTACTCCTCGTTGTTTTATTTCTCTTGCTAGTCTGTGTGTAGGTGTCAACACAATCATATCTGAACTCTGATGAAATAATTCAATGGCACGTGTTGTTTTACCAGAACCTCCAGGTCCATTGAGATAAATGGTTTTATGTCTGGCCACGGGATCAAATACAGATGGTGATGTTGATACTGGTATTTGATTGTCATCACCGTAGTATATTTTTTTTTTATATCAACGTCTGCTGATTCAGAATAATCGAGTATACTTTCGTGTTTTATTCTCCATGATCCCCACTCACCATTACCGAGTAACGGTTTTACCAAATCCACGTACGCGCTATTTATATAAAACGAATCCGTAGCAACTCTGACAGCGTAACAAGGAAATCTATTTATCATCGATAATAAATTTATAGAAACGTAAGCGAACATAGAAGATCTTAAATGGGTAAATTGCGGTGACTCACCATCGATATAACTCACGATTGTACCTAATTTAATTCCGTCTGATGAATAAGCATTACTTCTGCTTATAAATGTTCCTTTGTTCGTTGTATCAGTAATTATAAAATCTAACTCAGCATCATCCATGATTAATCTTGTACAATGTTGTTTATGATCATACGAACCACCTTGAGTAAATTTACTAATTATTTTTCTACCGAGATCTTTTGCAACTTTATTTTCATAATCAATTTTATCCCAATCTTCATCTGGATCTGTCGGTAAATATTTCTTTTGTTGTGGTAACCAAACTTGTTTCTGCAGATGATATGATATAATAGCTTCACTTACACTCAACGACATAAAGATTTCAGTATCAAGCATGTATCGTAATAGCACTATTGGAACCCAATATTTTTCTGAGAAATGTCTACCAAACCACACATAAACGATCGGGTGAAGATTATTACAAAACTTAAATGATTTTACACAAGCAAATCCAGTTAAATCAAAATCAGGTAATGGTCTATTTATCGCAACACTCGTCATTTCATGTGTTGGATGTCCGAATCTTTCAAAATATTCAGAACAGTCTCCGTATCCAAGAAAACTACCAGGATAACACTCAACCATATCAACCGATATAACTTTACGATGATCGTATTTGGTATTCCATAATCCGCCATGTCCATATTCGACACAACTATGCTGAATATCTTCAAGGAATTCTGATCGTGTTGGTTTCCATGAATTTTTCTCCTGAGCGAAGTGAGCAGCAACTGATGGAACTGTAAAACAATTATTCAATAATCGTTCAACTTCAACATCATCAGAATTATATTTCAGTGCAAGATTCTTCATTTCTTCATGGAGAGATTCTTTACGGTAAATCTCTCCATTAGGTTTTACAAATTGATCGTAATTCACGGATTCTGAACTCTGAAATAACCAAACAGATACAGGATCATTCTTACTGATATCGCTGATAACATCAAATATATAATCGTTATAAAATCTGACTATTCTATCTCGTGGAAATATTGTTGCAGCATCAGTCCATGCATGTGCATTATGATCAATGACTGTTAGTGGAGCTCCTCTTGATGTGTATTTTGATGCATATAAAATCTCTCCGGTTAGTGTTTTTACTGTGATTGGAAATTTTAATTTTTTTTCTAGTTCAGCGACGTCTTTGATAGATGCTCCAGTATTCTTAACTGTTTCTGCCCATGTGTTTATTTTTTTACGTCTTATATCTGTTAAGCCATTCCCACGTATTGCTTTTTTGAAGTGTTCCATAACTCTCTCAGCTACACAATTTAACCGTGATAATTTCATCGGTTTAAGATTTTCAACGCTGGGTTTATCATTTAGCGGATCCACCGCATAAACAACTTCGGTTACAGGATAATCTCGTTCATAATACGGTTTATCAATACCGGTTAATACACCTGGCTTGGATTTTTTATCCAATATAACAGTTTGTCCTGATTGTGTTACTCTGACAGGTTCGCGTTTATCACGGATAATCCAAATATCATCATCCGTCTGTACAATAAATTTGATCAGAATAATATACCGCTGATTATCAAGGTAATTGATAATACTTCTTCCTCGTTCGTTATCCATCTTAGTGTCGACGGTATCTCTGATTCTGAATGACGACAAAGTATGAGTAGCACCATCATTTCGAAATTCATTTTTAGCTTCACGAATACGATCGGTAATATCATCATTCATCAAAGCTAGGTCTTGCATTGAGTATTTAGATTTGGATTTTGGTAATTTATCAAGATCAAATCTTGCTCTAGAAGGTTCGATTACGGATAATCTCTTAAATTCCTCCATATAATAATTAAGACAGTATGTATTTAATTAGATTTTCATTCATAATATAATGATACAAACAAATAACAAATGGAACTGTTAATGATCGGGTTTTCATCTCGCTGCAATAAACCATGTGTAAAAGAATTCTGCGGATATCATATGCAGAATTTTCGTAGAGGAAGCGCAGGACCAAAACCTTGCGTTCGATGCGGTGTTGGAGTCAGAGGAAAAACTCAATGATGCGTGCAATGTGGCGGTAAAAATTATAGAGAGATGAAGCGGTATTACAATGAATAATATGGACCATTGGCATCTCCGTTTTAAACTATAGAGGATTATTTGGTTAGATTTCAGAATAATCATTTAGAAGAATGATATTATATATATATATAAATGGAGCAGAATGAATTTATGAGACATCCCATCATTAACAATTACGAGGCATCTCGTAATGGTATTATCAGAAACTGACAACGAAAAAACCAGTTGGTACTGTTATTAATACTGGTTATGTCACGTTTCGTGTTGGAAAAGATAAAAGCTATCTCTCACATAGATATGTATTTGAGTGTTTTTATGGCCCGATCGAAGAAGGATTTTTAATCGATCATATCAATTCAGATCCGAGAGATAATTCTTTAGAAAATTTACGTATCGTTACATAAAGTCAGAATTGTAAATGAGGAAGAACCGGTCATGGTAATAATTCTCCAAGATCAGTCATATCCACAAATAGAGAAACAGGTGAAGAAATAATATTTCCATCAATGAAAGCGGCTGGTAAGTATTTTGATATTGTCACATCTTCAATACGTTTTGTTGCAAATAATTTAAGAAGATCGGCATTTTCGGAAAAATTCAATCAGAAGATCAAATTTAGATACGCTGATAATTAATTAAAGGCATACAATTAATAATGGACACGAATTCAATTATTTACGATAGAGATAAAATCAGTATTGCTGATAAATTACCTCCGTGGACGAAAGTCAAAATTGCTGAAAGAGATGATATTACTTATGTAGAATTCATTGATATAATTTACGCAGGAAAAGGGTTCTCACATCGACCATGTTCCGTCATGCCTGTTTCACGTGATGAACGTGCGTGCCGACGATTACAAAAAAAAATTCAGAGCGAGAATACAAAAGAAAGAATAATCCATGGATTATAAATTTATTCTTGTCTTCTGAAATTGTCAGAAATATATTTATTCAGAAAAATCATGAATTCACTGATATTTTTTTTATTTAGTCATGCAAATACCCCATTAAATTATTAAGTGATTTCAGAAAAATAAATTTATTTAAACAAATGACTTTTTTATATAATGAATCATGAAAATATTAATGCTATTATTACTGCTATTAAGCAATTACAACACAGCGGTATAAAAATATCTGATGAGCTTGATCCTGAAAAAATTATGAATGATTTTGAATCATTATAATTTCGAAAGTCAGAAGGTAGATATACGCTACCCTCCGATTATAGATTCATAAAGTTGATCCAGCAGGCGATGTTACAATCGCTGGCAGCAATCACGGATACGCAAGTGAAATTATTTGTTCTTCTTTCACGTTCAATCGAAAAGGTTAGAACAGAATTATCTCACGAATTCGAAACGAAAATAATTGTACACGGTCGTATAAAACAGCTGAGAGATATTATATCGATGACGGAGTCATTGAATGAAGTTGCGGAAGAGTTACTGGCTAAAGATAAGGACGAGTGTGACTCTGATCATAGTGACGTTGACAATGAAACTAACAGTATTGTGCCAGGATAATTCATTTCTGATCCTGATAAAATCAGGGGGTAAAAAAAATATTTTATCCTTGACACTTTTTTTTTTTGCTTGGTGTTTACCGTAACTACGTTACGGCGATGACGCTCTATGAGCGTGAGATCTGCGATCTTACATACAGATTTATATTTAACGACTCTGACCTGAGATCGAGCAAGTGGCCAGACTGGTCAGTAAGTTTGAAATGTATCCGCGATAAGAATGGATTATGACATTTTAGATAAACAACGTTGATTGGTTCTGACACAATTAAATCGCCTGGGGACACTTGAGGGGTAAATGAATACAGAATGTATCCTTGTTGGGCCTGGTTGGATTTTTCAGTGTCAATTTGATAACTGCCGTCGATGACATCACATACTAGATTGACAGCGATCGTTGATGTAATATTGACGGTACCCGGTGATACATGGCAATCACCCGAGTACGGATCGTTGTTGTATCGGAGGATATTCGGTAGTGGTGCTATTTTTTTCCACGATTCGAGGATTCTAGGAAAGTAATTATCGATAAAATCGGTTAGTCTCCTTCTTAATCTATCTGAATCTAGTTTTGGTATTGTAGATGTTGAGATTTTTTCTTTGGTTGTTCCATAATAATCAAGAAATTTTTTCATGAAATATCTTCCTGGAGATGATTTATCCTGTTCAAGCATTCTTAAGATAAAAGCTCGATTAATGATGTACATATCTGATCTGAGTTTATTCAGATGTTGTATTGTTTCAATAATATTTTTTTTTGTCCTCGTCGTAGACTTGTGATAACATAAAAATAAATTTTTTAAATCACTGATTTTATCATTGTGTTCAAATTCGATTAAAGCAACATATTCGTCGATCGGTTCTTTATAGGGAATTTCCTGGATTTTAGGATCGCTCATAGGTAGTCTTGTTGCTGGATCACGTTTAACGTCGGTTATAGAACTATAACCAAAACTAGGAATCAATGTTCTATCAGTATCAATATCAGTATAATCTTTTCTGTCCAACCAATCAAGTCTATGACCGACACCAGGAATTCCGTTGAGATAAACATCCGCTTTTTTTATGTATTTTTTTTTTTTCCGTTGTAAAAAATTCATCTTGTCGTGGCTCTGGTGGACCTTCATAAACCGGTGAAATCTCTAGCCATCTTAGCACTGACCTGATCGAAGACTGATAAATGTCAACGGCATAATCCGAACAATTTATTTCAATGGTCGATGACAGCGTTGGCTCATGAACAGTATTAGTTATCTTCGATTCTTTTCCTGTAATGGATTTAATTCTGCGCTGGAATTCTTCGTTGATCTGTTCTATTTCATAACTGCCCGTTGGAATGCTGACTACTTGCCGGTCAGGAGTTCCATCGGGTTTATTTTTATTTGCAAATACTAATGAATTATTTGGTTGTAGTCCACCGAATGATTTTGACCTAATATTTGGCCAACTATAATAAACCAGTAATTGCGCTAATGCTATCTCGGAAGCTGGAATTGCGGTCATAAAATTAATACTGAATTCAGGATTAGCTGAGCTCGCTGATATCATTGTGGTTCTTACCGGAGCAGTATTAGTGACGATCTGTTGTAATAATTCCCTTGACTCAGTCGAGGACGTTGTCATTATTATTTTATTGTTGCTCTAAATTATTTATTTCCGTGATCGAATCACCCGTGGTAAATACTTCATTGTAGATCTTTATTATAGTACTGAATTCTTCATCGGATATTATTCCATCCTTGAGCCACGAAGAAATCATCGACGATAATTTGGAATATGCTACAGTTGCTGTGTGTAATTTCATCGTGTACTCGTTCAATTTTTCATTTGTACACGTATTTATCTTTTTCGCGATAATATTAAATATTCCAGCGATCGTGGTTGACAATGAAACAATGATTGTTACAACGATCGGCGCTGTCATCGTCAGCGTTGATAATACTACACCGGTTCCAGCAACAATCGCGGAAACCGAATAAACGATGATATCAACGACAACAGCACGACTACGATATTTCTTTATTTTTACTGCATAATCATCGATGATGGTTTTTAATTTATTCTGCCATGTCGTTACTTGATCGTATCTGTATCGCTGAACGTCTATCATTATACTGTATTAAGTCGTTGTCTAAGACAACGGAGGTGTTTCAGCGACAAATTCTATGCACCACCAGTAAGGCGCCGAGGTTAATTTTTTATCATCTGATATCAGCATAAATGTTTCTTCGGTATCTTTATTTAACACCACAGATACAGTCCCAGAAAAATTATCGGTTGAATGACGCCATAGATACGTGGTAAATATACTAAATTTTGCAGAGCTGAACACGGACAGCCTGTACACGCCAGTGACCTCCGCGATATGTTTGATAGTGTTATCGCTTGATGTCCACGTTGATGATCCTGATGATACTGTGTACACGATATTGCTAATTTGTTTGTGTGGAACTTTAACGAAATTAGTTTTATTGATGATATTAGGAATTCCACTGACAATATCGGTGATTCTCGTATTTATATCTTTGAGATTTATGTCAACGGTTGGTGGAGTTCCAAAAAATTCATTAGTGGTTCTGTTTACGTTTCTGCGAAAATTCATAAACAGTTGTACATGATTAAAAAATTCAGTTCTAAATGCGGTCATTCCATCATTGATCGTCGACAACGAAGTTGTCACTGGAATTTCCTTATCGTCTACATATTTCTTCGTTGCAGCGTCGAGATTATCCGTCGGTTCTCCTACATTAATAATTTTATTATTATTCATGTTAATGATGCCGTTCATTATATCGCCGGCTTTTAACACTCGTTTAACACTCGTTCACTTATGCTATCTCTGATCGACGACGGACTAACAACACTAGGAACAAATTTGCCCTCTTTGTCGTATACAGCAACAAGACCTTCTCGCGATAATTGATTACGAATAATAATATCGTTGATTGAAATATTACTCGTCTTCAGTTTTCCTTCACGGTTTTGAAATAAAACAAGTTCGTTTGGATCAACATTGGCAAGACTGAGCATGTCAGATAATTCGTCGTTGATCTGTTTTGTTACTCGCTTGAGTAAGTCTTCGGATGGTGCTTGTTGGGTTTTAGTTTTAGTTGATCTTCCGTAAATATCTACTATTATATGATTAGCGATTATTTAAAACAGAAATCGTATATTCGTGTGGTTTCGTTCATCTTGATACAGCATCAAGTACTGCTAGTGCTTCACGGCCACATATCGGCGGGTCGGTTATTTTTTGTGTTGGTAGCGTTGAATACCAGATTTGAATACTCTGAAGTCTGTCGATATATTTTAAAAATTCTTTTGGTGGCGCCAACCCATACGAATGGAAATAAATAATACCCTGTGGATCAATTGCATATGCAACCCAGTGAGTGCCACGACCAGAGCTTTTATCGAGATTAACAATACCTGTTTCAATCAGATTTGGATTTTTCGGTAATTGATCACGCATAAAAACACCTCTGAAATTTTTTATATTTAGTTGCTTAGCAGCATCGAGTAAGTCAAAGTTAGACATCGGGAAAATCAGCGAGTCCCTGGAAGTCTTAATCCCTTTCCGTATCGAGACCCTGGAAGTCTCAGACCTAGACCTGTTCGGGATCGTCTTCTTTTTTTAATCCTTTCCCTGTTGCTTTTTTTTAAAATGCCATTCCAGCAGCTGTTCCAACTGCACCTAACGCAGCAGCTTTTGCAACAGCTGGGGCGGCAGCGGCTATTAATGCTGGGATAGCTGAAAGAAGTGGAAATATTCCACCAGTCTTAACGATGTCGCTGATGGCACCCGCAGAAAGATTTACTTGTATACCCTTCTTTGATTGCTTAGCTTCATTGAAACGCTTGAACTGGCGTTCTGTCAGAAATAATTTTTTTTGACCATCTGCGATTTGTTCTTGTTTAATGATATTTTTGTTCCACATCGATTCGCTGATGCTGACTGAAGTCTTTTAATCTGACTAGGAGTCAGACTGACACTAACATGATGATATGACATTTATGATATATATTTGACTTCTAAATTAACGCTTGCATATTTTCTACTGGAGCATCAACGACTCTCATGCGACCACCAACACCTTCAAGTAGCATTGTTTTATCGCTGAGTATAACGGCGATTGCTCTGTAATTAGGAATAGCTTCAGCATCTCTGTTAACACGAGCTCGAAAATGTATGTCAACGATGGACTGTCTAAACAAATCCAAATGTTCCAGCGAAAAGTAATAAATTGGGTACAGCGTTGTAAAATCTAGCTGTGATATTTGTAAACCAGTATCAACATTCTGATCACGTCCCATAAACGACATTAATCGATGATACGCACGCACCACATGATTTAGCTCGAAATTCAACAAAATATCCTCCGATGGTTCTTGATGTCCATTTATTCTCAATGAAACCTCGGAAACACCGAGTTTGTCAAATATCATTGTACTACGCGTTTGTTCATTTACTCGTGCAGCATTTTGAAGCGCAACGAATATATGTCGCGGCGCAAAGATACCCTGTTGTGACGCTATCTGCCACGTAAATAAACCATTAATTGTGCTTTGAACAGAATCTGTGGTTGTTGTTAACCATGATAGCGTCGACTTGCCGCCGCTGCTCATGAAAGCGAGTAACCGATCTTCTTCCGATATCGCTGGAGTCATTACTGGCATCCACAATGAAAGTTTTGTCAGTATTACTTTACCAGCATCACCGGCGGGTCGCCATATTGCATCATCGTCGGTTGCCTTTCGTACGAGTACAGTTGTGTGTTTGGCTCCGAAAATAACTCTTCTAACGTGTCTGCAGAATCCAAAAATATGTGATAGTGGAATCGCGCAAGAAAATCTTCTGCTTCCACCCTGCAACATTGCTCGCCGCATCATAAATCTTAAGTTGTAATCTAGATCGACGTTAATAATCATACTTTGCACATCCACGTTGGCATTTCTAGCAAAGTTCATTGGTCGTCCTATTTCATACTGGGCGTATTCAAGATGATTAGAAGTATCCTTGGTAAACATCATTGATGGACCAGCTGATCTTGAATAATCGTCGCTGTATCTCGCTAGACCAATTATCGTCGTGGCAACGTCAACATCTTTTTGAATCGATTCAATATTTCTTCCGTTGATCATGTACGTGGCGCTGTCGAACAACGCCATGATGCCATTATTAACAAAACCAACACCGATATCAGCTCCGTATTCAGTATTATCTGTTTTTAAAATTTCACCTTATACTTCGATGAATGCTTCAGCGGGTAAGAAATATCTACTTGTATCTTGAACTTGTAATTCGATTCGTCCACGCTGATTTGGCTGTCGTGCGTCGTAACAATAATATTGATAATCACGTACCGATTCATCTTTGAGAACTGGCGCATCCATGTCAAATGCGGGATCAGGTACACGTTTGAACATGTTATGTTATTGGTCATCGTCTAATACGAAGACCACTTCCTGCCATCAGACTTGCTGCTAAGTTTTTTTTTCCTCTCATCGGCTAACTCTGCTAGTTTTTTATTTGCGGCTTGATTTATTATTTTACTAACACTTGCAGGCATCACTTCTGTGCTGCGTAATTTTACTGGTGAAGGTCGGACTATTTGTGGTCTACGTACTAATCGTAATAATCTATCCTTGATTGCAGAAAATGCTTTACTAGTAATGTCACCAGCAGCGCTAATACCTTTTTCACGAATAACGTCAATAGCTGTCATTCCTAGTTGCTTTGCGATCGGTATTGCTTTTGGGGCTATTCTTCTAAATAAACCCTGAACAACATCACCGAGTCCATCTCCGTAGAATTTTTTGTATACAGGTAATCTTGAATTTACCATCCTGACCATAGTTGGTCCACGTTGAGCAACATGTATGATCATCTATTATAATAATTATATCTAACTGTTTAATCACTGTGATAATCATCGGTGATTTCATTAATGAGTGACCGATATACGCCAACGTCCATAATACCACCTGTAAATAATTGTTGACAAATTGATAAGATTTCGTTGATAATTTCAGGAGAATTATTACCAGCTCATTTTCCACCGATTAAAATTTCTATCTATCTACGTCGGCAAGGATATTACCGGGACAAGTAACAAGACCACTTCCTCGAGTATTAATACCACTTCCAGTTGCACCTTTGTCAGTATCACTTTTATCCGGACTTAATAAATAATCAATAATATCTGGGGATTCTTCTGCTGGGGAATAAAATGCTTCATCGCTGGATGATGATTTTCGTGGTTGTTTTTCTAATTCCTTTTGTCGTCGTTGTACTCGCCGTTTTGGCGGTGGCGATGATGATTGTTGTTGTTGTGATTGTGCTTTGCACCGAGTCGGTGGTCATTGCGGAGAACGAAATCGTAGATGTTCCGCCAGACTTTGTGAATATCAACATGTGGCTGTGGCTACTGATGGATTCATTGATAACATTCAAAACGTAAGTTTGGGTGACTCAACGCTACCGTCATTAGCGACGCCAATTACATGCAAAAATGCTAATTAATTGCGTTGTCCTTATGAGTTAACATGACTGTTATGTTTCGCCCCCAAAATAACTGTAGAACCCAAATATGTGTGAGAGTGAAATCGTTTAAGGTTGAAATTGTTCTTGTTTCCTGTTTAGGACATCTGCTGCGTTTAAGCTGTATTTGGTCTGATCAACATGTTCGCTTGTGTCCTTGTAAAACATCATAGACGCTCCAGCGAACCTCTCTTAATCGTCGCTGTAACGGGAGAAGGTGCGAATAGTCATGGCAACGTCGGCCTTATCCAAACAGGCATCGATTTCCTTCAGTTGATGACTTAACGTGAGCTGTCAAGCAAAGTGATTATGTGTTTCTTGCCAAGATCTGAACATCGCTCGGCCATTTTCGTCAGGACATGAAATAACCGTGGACGTAGTTGTAGGAATACATATCTGTCTGATGTACTTGGTGATTCTCCTAAGTCGGAGCGCATCATATATGCTACAACAGCAAACACCGACAGAGTTCCGACTCTGTCTTTTTCTCCTTCATCCGCCATACTGTTCAACGTGAACAAACGTAATTCAAAATATAATTATCAATGGCCACGAATTACATCCTAGTTTTTTTTCTCGACCTGACAGAAAAGGCCGAGGATATTATTATTTTAATTGCCACTGATAGCGTCACATTATAGTAACCTGAATCTTGGAGTAATCTTTACAATATCTGGCGCGATATTGTAACTGCTACGTCGAGTCCTGCAGGAAGAATTCGCTGGTCCGCAGGAATGTTATCAATATCTCCGGCCCAACCAAGAACTGTACTTAGCGACAACTGTTCGATGTCAACTTCATACTATTGAGATTCGATCGAGATGGCAGAGCTGAGTGTAGGCTCCTATTCGCATATATAGATTTTGGAGGCTTTCTTCGTCAGCGATGAAATCCTTCGTCGGATTTCATTCAATAACATTCAGGATGTGCCTCCGCACGACAAGAACACTAACAAGTTAACTAGCGCCGAGGCCCCCAACCGGCCGCGATTGAATATTAGGGCAACTGCGATGAACTCGTAACGAAACTAGTGCGAATTCGACTGTACAGAATGCCCCTGTTGGAAACCTACGTGAAATTCCGGTTTCGTCGACGAGATTGTGATCATCGAGATAAAACTGTGTTGTATTTGCAACGACATGATGCATTGCAACTTTGATTTTTTTAGCGAAGAATAGGAAGCGCCTCATAACTCATCATCGGTTTGCATGTATTAGTTATATCTTCATTGAGTTCGTGTAATAACGATCGAAATGTAATTGAGTCTTTAATATTCCCAGTGAACAAACGCTGACAACACGGGTGTTTACGATCGTGTCAGCAATCTGTTTTGTTGGTTTGATCAACATCACAAACGTTTGTTCAAAGTCATTTTCTAAGATCTTCCATGCGGATTGTTACGACTGAAGCATATCTTTGACACGTTTGAGGACACCTATATAAATGTGAAGAAGTTCATTCGGGGCAGCTTTGCGGGGTGGGTCAGCATACTCTGCTATGATATCGCTGACGGTTTTATCAGTTTTTTGACATTGTATATATTTATCATGGTCGTTAAATTGATTTTATAAAACCTGCGCGATATTTGAGCAGTCCGTCAGTTAAGTCAATAGAGAGGAGATTGTGTGGGTCCCGGGTGACCTCCGCTAACATATTTCGAAACTCATCCCTAATGTCGTGGACGGCATATCAAGTACAATGATAGTTGCAACACCGTGCGCGTCATCCCCTGGAATACCATAAATATTTTGCAGTTTTCCCGGATCGCTTTGGGCACGTGTGCGTATCATTGGGACAAATAAATCACGTCTGAGTTCTTACGAAGTAGTTGGTCTTGACTTTGCCGACGCACAGAAGTCAGTAACGGTAAATCTTTTCTCTTTAGTGATGTCATTTTGAATGTCAGTTGTTGTTTAACTTATCATCATGCCTTCATATTGCGTGCATTGATGCATGAAAACTCATACCACAAATCCAACTCTGTTTTCAAAGAGTAATGACAGAGTTAGAATCGCTTGCGTCCTGTATATAGCAATGAAATTTACGTTTGTCAGACGTTTCAGGTCCACCGGGACCAGCCCTCAACTTGAAAGGGTCAAAAAAAAAAAAAACACTTGGCCGTAGTATAGCTATTGCGTTTACAAAACTACCTGCCGTACCATGGAGTAAATATCTTGGCGAATAACATATTCCTGGATACAATTATTGCGGGCAGTAGTATAGTGGGGTAGTCTACGGACAATGGGAATTAGCATTACAACCCCACCCCCCGGGACTGTATACGGACAAGATTTATACGGACAAAATATCACCCTGGGACTGTATACGGATAATGGGAATTTTGCATAGGGACAAGAGGAATGGAACAGGTAGGGTGACGTCACGGTACTGGACACTTGCAACAATGTAGCAAGTACCATGACGTCATGCCACCTGTGTCATTTCTATATAAAGTTTGAATCATTCGCGTTCATGTTTGTGGATATTATAATATTATACCCAAATTATACAACTGAATAAAAAAAAAATTTAGATAAGAGAATAATTTTTTTGTGAGTTAAAGGATAAATTATACAATCGAATAAATTTTTTAGGCAAGAAAGAATAAATCTTTTCGAGGCATAGGAAGTGGCCCTGAAAAGGGCCTTTGGTTTTCTTCTTTGTCTTCTTTTAAGTTCTTCTATTCCTCCACCAACTTCTTATTTTCTGTCCCACACTTTTTTTCTTCTTTTCATTCTTTTCCTCCTCCTGTTTTTCCTTCTCCTCCTCCTTTTCCTGTTTCTTCCTTTTTTCATTTTCTTCTTCCTTTTCTATTTTTTCGTTCCTCTCCCTCATCCTCCTTTTGTCTTCTAAATCTTCCTTTTCGTCCTTTTCAATTCTAATCATCTCATTTAACATATCCTTTCCTCTCTTTAAATTGTTGATTTCCATAGCCAATCTGTGCGGGCTATAAGCCCCAAGCTGCATTCTAAGTAGCATCTCCTCCACCATGC
>JAECUM010045516.1:0-24973 GCA_016617855.1 Megalonaias nervosa
GTGCTCCTTGGATAATGAATATCAGAGTGAATTGCTTTGTGAAATGTGTTTGTTGACAATGGGATATAGATTAAATGAGGACTACCATGTTTATATATATATATATATATATATATATATATATATATATATATATATATATATATATATATATATATATATAGATATATATATATATATATATATATATGCATGTTAGTTGTGTTTTCTAACGGGATTTGTCTGATACATGAATTTTCTAACATATGATATAAAACGAAAATTCATGGATTTTTTTTATATACATATACATTAACACATTGGAGTGTACTACACAAATGTAAGTTGTTAATATACAAGTGAATTTCAGACTAGTTATCTTCATTTAATCAAAATATCCATTGGGGTTTTGTTTTGTGTAAATCCTAGTTACTGACGACAGGTCACTTGTATGCGAATTTTCAATTTATTTTCATTTCACCCTACTTATCTGGACATCTGCTCGTGTTGACAATATTACCTTGGTCCCAAGGATGTTGAAATAAATGGACAGTATGTATAATGATAATGGCGACATTTTATGAAAATTGGGGACAAAATATTGAGTTGCCATTTTTTTTGCAACAACTTTTGTAAAGCCAGCGCCAACCCTGAATAGGCTACATCTTACAAAAAATCAATGGGGTAATTTTCTGCAAGATGTTAAAGCTATGACTTGCATTGTGCTTTGCACAAATTTGCAATGATAATGACATTAGAGATGAACTAATGAAAGTATAACATAACCAATTTTACCCACAATACCTTGCAGATAATGAGCCACAATGATTGGCAACAAAAAGTTGTTTTGTACTGGAATTTCCATATGTGCCATTGTCTGCTTTCAGTTATAAATATCACTGAAACTAGCATTCACTGACATTTACCTGCTCAAAGTAACTAAGCTGTAGTGCTGTTAGCACTTACGGTTGTGCTTTTTAATTTGGCGAAGTATTTTTTCAGAAAAATGGAATGGCATAAACATGCTGAAATAGACACTGACAGTCATTTACCTCATCATACTGACTCTCAGCAAACAGCAGTGCACAGCACTCTGTAAATAACATTGCTTTGTTGACATTTACTCCACATTCACTAAGTTTCTCTAGAAGTTGAAAAGCTGCTTTACGTGTTACATCTGCATCCTTGTACTGACAGTTTGCATTCTGAACATGGAACAGCCTGGAATAACAATAAGTACAAAATTACACAAGTGTCAGATAAACAATTTGGTGGTGAGAGGAATTCAGAAATTATTTAATTTTTTTTAAAATATAAAGTCTAATCTAGCCATATTGCAAATAAAACTGAGGTAACATAATCACCTCCAGAAGGGACCTCATTATAACACAGTCCTTGATATACCACAGTGATGTTCATGCATGTATGCAGGGGTCACGCTACCAGGCGAAGTGGGCGATTAAGTCGCCTAAAAAGTGTAAACTTTGCCTTCTTCTGTTAGGAAAGCGTAAACGATTTTTCCATGTGATTTTTTTTTAGAGGTACATTGACGAACATGTTTTGAGATGCCCCCTCACCTTAGGCAGGTTTATTCTAGCGTTGTGTTGTAGCTAATAGTATTCTTCAAGCCAGCAGTAGCTAGGTATAGTTTTGATATCAGTTAGCTGACAAATAAACTCTTGCACTTTCACAGGCATGTGTTTTGATAACTGATTGACCATTAACCATTTCCCGAGTTGGAAACTAGGCACCTATCACTACCCGATCTGCGCATGTTATCCTTTGATGATAAAAACATACATACTTGTGTTTCGAAACTTTAACAATAGTACGTATATAGCAGTTTGTGTTTTAAGAATAAAATCGGTGATCTGGATATTTTAACCGCCTCTTGTACACTATTTCATCATAAAATTAGTTTTAAACTCGAAGTGTACCAGTAACGGGGAAAAAAATGGCGGACATCGCTATGTCTGGGAAGTACCAGTTTATTAGATTGTCTGTTTTCGTAAATCATCAAGCAAACATATACAGAAAAATATACAATTCATAGAAAGCAAAGCCTAGGTATTATGTTATTTGAGATTTAAGTTTAAAATGCAATTATATAGGTCAGAAACGTATGAGAAAATGCTATATTGTGGAATTCAAGAGAAGCGTTGTAAGGTCAAAGTTGTTTTCTGACTGGGCTCGTATTTGTGAAAATACGGAAAAAAGCTGCGAAGCAGATAATATTTAATCAATGCCTAAAATTAATAGAAGTACGTAGACAAATAAATAAATCAGAAATCTGCAATCCTATCATAGACTTTTGTGATTAAGCTATATAAAGTGAGTGATTACATTATGAAAACCCCCTCCTTCTAAAAACAGATGCACTCACATCGGTGTTGATTGGTTGGAAAGAAGGGTTTAGTTCATATACCGACTATAAATGTGTGTGTGTGTGTGTGATTTAGATTTTTAACGTAGCTTTAACAATTTTTCAGTCATATCGCTACGATGTCTGCTGTGTGACAGTTTATAGTGACGTCTAGCACTGGGGCATCATGCCGCAGACATGTGGCATGATGTCCCACCCAGTCACATTATCCTGACACCAGGCCGACCAGTCCTAACACTAACCTCTTAATGCTGAGCGCCAAGCGATGCAGCTGTTAGTACCATTTTTTAAGGTCTTTGGTATGACTCAGCCGGGGTTCGAACCCACGACCTCCCGCATCTGAGGCGGACGCTCTAACCACTAGGCCACCAAAGCGGTGTCCAACTATAAATGAGCCATGTCTGTAATTTTATGCATTTGAGTGTGTTATGTATGAATAGTTATAGTAATGTTTTATCCGCAACAAAGAAATGAGGACGTGTGTATTTGCCCTCATGTACATGGTACAGGGGTTGTGTCAAATGCGTTTAGAAATGTTTAAAAGTAAATAAAAAAAATGAATACAAAAATATATAAAAAAATTGATTAAGGGTAGTTGATTAAGCATTTTTACCAACTTCAATTACAATAATGTAATCTAGTTACTCAGTCAAATTTTGTTACAATGCATTTGCTGTTATTCTCTTTTAGAGTCATATGTCCAAAAAAACTAAGAAAATTTTCTACTAGAACATAAAGTATTGCTTAAATCCAATGTTAAATGCAAATATGAATACTGGGAAATAGAGGGCATAATTCTAATAAGAGAACACACACACACACACACACACACACACATACACATATATATATATATATATATATATATATATATATATATATATATATATTGCATTTCTTGCTTCGCGTCCACTTCTCCCTGTTCTGTCCAAAAGGAGAAGTCACTTATCCCTAAAATTCAAGTCTAGCTTGACGCCTTTGTATGTAATGCTCAAGAGTGACACTGATTCAATGTACTTTAATGACCAACTAATTCAGATCAACCTGACACTTGCCTAATACCTACATGGATATACATGTACCATAATGACGAAATTCATTCAATGCACTTTAGTGATCAAGTAATTTGGATCAACCTGACACTTGCCTAATACCTACATGTATATAGCGTAATGATGAAATTCATTCAATGCACTTTAATGATCAAGTAATTCAGATCAACTGGACACTTGCCTAATACCTACATGTATATAGCATAACAATGAAATTCATTCAATGCACTTTAGTGATCAAGTAATTTGGATCAACCTGATACTTGCCTAATACCTACATGTATATAGCGTAATGATGAAATTCATTCAATGCACTTTAGTGATCAAGTAATTCAGATCAACCGGACACTTGCCTAATACCTACATGTATATAGCATATTGATGAAATTCATTCAATGCACTTTAATGATCAAGTAATTCAGATCAACTGGACACTTGCCTAATACCTACATGTATATAGCATAACAATGAAATTCATTCAATGCACTTTAGTGATCAAGTAATTTGGATCAACCTGATACTTGCCTAATACCTACATGTATATAGCGTAATGATGAAATTCATTCAATGCACTTTAGTGATCAAGTAATTCAGATCAACCAGACACCTGCTAATACCTACATGTATATAGCATAACAATGAAATTCATTCAATGCACTTTAGTGATCAAGTAATTTGGATCAACCTGACACTTGCCTAACACATACATGTATATAGCATAATGATGAAATTCATTCAATGCACTTAGTGATCAAGTAATTTAAACAAACCTTAGGTGCAAGATACTAGTGAACAAGATACCTCATTGTATACTGTAGAAGCAACCAAATCTAGAAGATATTGAAATAAAGGCACAAGTACTGAGAAGCAAAACAATGGGAAATGCTTGACAATTTCATGAACGGCATTTTGAAATAAATTTCTAGACACAGTGACCATCATTGAAGTATCTAGCATCAACTTTATACATCTCTACCTCATAATGTGAGATGGTAATTTTAACTATTACTATTACATGTGTTGGCATTTGATACAGGACTGGAAACTCCAGAGCTGACGAATCTCATGCATTCCATTTAAAAAAAAAATGCACATGAAGTTCTCAATGGTTAAGCTATTTCAAAGGCAAAGCAAGAATGAATTGGCTCTCAAGATAAAAACCTATATCTACCTAAGTGATGGGATGAAGTTATCTATAACAGTGTTCTGCTGCAAAGCAATTTGTATTATCTACCTATCTCTCTTAAAATAATCTTGCTACAGTACAAAATGAATCATTAACTCTCCCTATACATTCTGATATACTTTTCACAATTTTATGATAGATAATGTCAGAAATAGATTTCATTCTAATCTTAAGTTACCCTGATTTTGAATTTTAAGGCATCAAAATGAGTAAATGTAAAGTTAGAAGTAATTCAACGTTTTAAATGCACAAAGGGTGTATAGATTTGACTTCTATCAATGTTTATCGTGTACAAATTCTGTAAAGTGGTTTACATAAACAATGGTACAAATTTTCCATGCAAATTCAATGTCTAAACAAATTATACCAATGTACTCTCTCATCTATTGCCAATAAAGAATTCTGAATAAATCTGCCTTATGATTCTACAGTTCACTGGAAACAGCAATTGCATAATGGTAGGAAATGAGCAACATTTGGTGGGTTAGGTAGTGTTTCCAAAACACCCATGTGCTAGCCCCAACTTCTATCAGCCAATGTTTTTAAATGTCGTTGTTATTAATTTTGTTTCAAAATGACTTTCATCTTCAATCTTTCAAACTTGGACTACAGGATTAAAATGAAGAAAAAAAATTATGACCACTTAATCAAACTTTCAACATTACTGAATTAGTTTGAAATGCAGATCTTTCTCATTTTCTGATTCTTTGCTGTTATAAAATCTTCAATTGTAGGCCTAAACTGTATTATTCATCATAAAGCATTTTCTAGAAGAAAAAAATCCCCAAACTAGTGTATTAAATCCGTCCCAAATCAATGGTAGTCAGGAAGAAGGAATCAAACAACATTTCGCCATATGCTCAAGTGATGCCTTGAAGTGTGTGACTTGAACTGCAGTATTTATTTTGTACAATTAATTATGATCAGTTTTTGCAGTGAACTGAGATAATGAACTTGTAATGTTATTTCCATTTAAAGAAATTTATTTCCAAGGTGATGCTTGAAGGCAAAGAAATTTTTAAAGCAAATTACAGTTAACTGAGAATACTTAGGAAACCAACTTCTGCTACCCTGAAACCAAATGAAAAAGAAT
The DNA here is from genome assembly GCA_016617855.1 of Megalonaias nervosa. Classification (NCBI taxonomy): domain Eukaryota; kingdom Metazoa; phylum Mollusca; class Bivalvia; order Unionida; family Unionidae; genus Megalonaias; species Megalonaias nervosa. The sequence continues at coordinate 5,694 of JAECUM010045516.1, forward strand.
ATTATCTTTCCTGTCCATAAAAACAGTCACCATTCCAATATACTGTCACAATTATCTCCTCTTTCCACTGCTAGCTGATTACCTATACACTAGATGTTCTTCAGTTTAAGCTCAAGTAATACATGAATGAAGATGCCACATTTGCTGGGAGGGCTTAAACATGATCAGATAAGTATTCTCATAGAAATATAACTTCCAGGGGTCTTGCTACCAGGTGACTAATTTGCCTAAAATATGTAAACTTTACCTTCTGTTTGAAAAGCAAAAACGACTTTGCGCTGTGATTTTTTTTAGAGGTAGATTGACTGACTATACGTTGTGAGATGCCTCCTCGCCTTAGCCAGGTTAGTTCTAGTATTGTGTTGTAGCGAAATGTATTCATCAAGCCATCAGTAGCTAGGCCTAGTTTTGATATCAGTTATGCTGACAAACAAACTCTTGCACATTCACAGGCATATGTTTTGAGAGCTGATTGACCATTCACCCTTTCCCTATTAAGATAGCTGCAGTATCACTGCCCGATTTCCGCATGTTATCCTTCGATGATAAAACATACAAACTTGTGTTTCGAAGCTTTAACAATAGTCTGTAAATAGCAATTTGTGTTTTAAGATCAGAATCGGTGATCTGGATATTTTAATTGCCTCTTGTACACTACTTGTCATAAAATTAGTTTGAAACCATAAATGAACCAGTAACAGGGAAATAATGGCGGACATCGCTATGTCTGGGAAGTACCAGTTTATTAAATTGTCTGTTTTTCGTAAATCATCGGGCAAATATATTCAGAAAAATATACAATTCATAGAAAGTAAAGTGTAGGCATTATGTTATTTAAGATTTAACTTTAAAATGCAATTATGTAGGTCAGAAACGTATAGGATAATGCTATGTTGTGGAATTCGTGAGAACGGAGAAGTGTTGTAAGGTCAAAGTTGTTTTCTGACTTCACTCGTATTTGTGAAAATACGGAAAAAAGCAGAGAAGCAGATACTGTTTAACCTGTGCTGAAAATTACTTCAAGTAAGTAGACATATAAATAAACCATAAATTTGCAATCCCATCAATAGACCGTTGTAACAAAGCAAAGTGAGTGATTACACATTATGAAAACCCCTCCTTCTGAAAAATAGATGCACTCACATCTGTGTTGATTCGGTTGAAAAGAAGGGTTTAGTTCATATACCGACTATGAAGGAGCCATGTCTGTAATTTTATGCATTTTAGTGTGTTATGCATGAATAGTTATCGTAATGTTTTATCCGCCACAAAGAAATAAGAACAGTATGATTTGAAGACACACATGCATAAGCCCTCATGTACATGGATTATTTCAAACACATTTATAAATTTTTAAAAGTGCCATTACTGAGAAAATGTATTTTAAAAAATGTTTAAAAAATTTTAAAAACTGATTAAAGGTAGTTGATAAAGCATTTTTACTAACTTGCATTTACAATAATACAATCTGGTTACTCAGTTAAAATTTGCTACAATGTAGTTTCTATTCTCATTTAGAGTCATATGACCAAAATAACTCAGATAATTTTCAACTTGAAAATAAAGTACTGCTTAAATCCAATGTTAAATGCAAATATGCATACTAGAAAATAGATGGCATGATTCAAATAAGAGAACACACATTATATATATATATATATATATATATATATATATATATATATATATATGTATATATATATATATTTTGTGTTTCTTGCTTCACATCCACTTCTCCCTGTTGAGCTCTCACTTCTCCCTGTTCTGTCCAAAAGGAGAAGTCACTTCTCCCTAAAATTCAAGTCTAGCTTGGCCCCTGAACTTCTAATAAAAATTTTCTTAAAATCTCCATCAAATATATTACCTAATCACATAATAATCTGAAGAATAAGAAAGTGGAAGGAAATGCAATAGCATCCAGCTTCTATCTTTGGGGGACATTATGGTATAAGACGTCATGTAAAGAATAAAACCAATCTAGTAAATGAACTGTGGTGCAATTGAGGGAAAAATGCTTACAATATGCAATTATCATAAAGTCTTAAAAAAGGTTAAGGACAAATATATGGTTTTCTTTAAAGAAACAGTTACGAGCAAATTCCCCAAACTTTAAACTAAAGCCATTACAAAGGTTATGCTAGCCTTTACAAAGTATCATGGATGTCAGACTGACCACCATCAGATCCACCAGATGCAGTTCTAGTTGGACTGGAGCAATATATGACACTTTCACATTTTGTATATGGCATAAAATTATCTGCATTTGTTGTATGTGGCTACATATCCAGATATTGATAGTCTATAATACGCACCTCACGCTACACTCTAGGGCTCTGTAGATACCAGTAGAACTGATGTCAAGTTCACACAACAGTAAACACGCTTTATACACCTTTCCACTGTCAAAAAACCAACCAGCATCACAAAGAAAACCCCCTGAAATTAGCAAATTAAAAAGAAAAAAGAAAATTTTTAAATGCCATACATACCATAAAAAGGTACAAATTTAAAATAGCAAGACTGCAGCAGAGGACACCTTATATGGGATGCATGCTCATAAAAGAGAGCATACATATATCTAAATTCTATAAATTTATGGAGTTAATTTTTCTCACCATATATAGTCCTACCTACTTATACTGATATCGCTTATGTCAACAAGCTGCCTACATCAACAAAAATGCATGCCAGAGGTCTATTGTTACTACAAAATTTGTCACGTTTAAGTCAAGATAAAAACTAAATGTGTATGTTGACCGAAGCTGTAGGTCCCAAACGGGACAAATCCTTTGTTTTCTAATTGTTTATGTCAACAAGCTATTAGTTCTGACATACACTGTTATACAATTATCTGATGTTGCTGCTGCATTAACAAATGGGCATTTGTTTGGTCCTCAAAACTGGCCTTTCACTGTGACTTCAATAACACATGCACTCTTCATCAAAGCAAGCTGGCTACACTCTTCAATAAAAACAATGCACCCTTCATGAAAGGAAGTCAGCACTGAACTTGAATAAAAGTAACAGAATCGGAACAATTGTTGCATTTCCAAAGTGACTGAAACATGTTTATTGTGCAGTGAAGCTGTCCTTTTTGCAGGAAACAAGTTTGTGCTTACAATCACTATCAATGGTGACATGAAATGCAAATTCAACTCTTTTGAAACTATAGATATTTGGCTGTCAAGTTAACTGAAGGTGGAAAATCTTGCAACGATGTTTGTGAAACTTTTTAATTTGTTCACATTTTCATTTTCCTATGAACAGCCTCATTCCCAATGGTAGCCTCTGCAAGATGACACTTGTCGCAAGCTGACAAAAAATCTTGGCCAATTTAAGTACATGTACACATAACAGGAGAATCACTATACAACAACCTGCTGCTGGTGACAATGAATACAGTAGTGAACTTTTCAGTGACAAGTGTTTCTTGACAAAGGGATATAGATCAAACAAAGACTACCATTTTTATAATGTATGTATTATTTGTGTTTTCTAATGGAACATGACTAATACATGAATTTTCTAATGTGAACCATACTCAAATTCATAAAGTTTTCACATACATGTACAGTACTTAATGCACAATGGTTTGCACTACACAAATGTAAGTTGTCAATATACAAGTTTATTTCAGACAAGTTTTGTCTTCATTTAATAAACATTTGCACTGTTTATTTTCTGTCAGTACATATCCTACTCACTGACAACAGGTCACCTCTTACAAATTTCACTTGTATGAGAAATTTGATTATTTTTGCCACACACCCCCCCCCGACATCCATGTATGTCCACAATACTACCTTGGATCAAGATAAATGGGTAGTACTGTATTCTAATCACTCCTGCAGATCATAATTCCCCCCAAAATTAATGTGGCAGATATGTATTTGTGACAGTTAATATAAAAACACTGAAAGGAGATATAACAATTGTGGCAACAACAAAAAAAAAGAGAAGAGAACACAGACACATCTAATTAGCAAATGTGCCAAAAAATAGGTCATTTTCAGCTCCTAGCTTTAGTATTAGTATTATTCTTTCATGATTCCTTGGTTTCCTCTCAAACTAATTATTTACAAGATTCCCTCAAAGTATCTGGTGTTCTACTGACCATAAAGAATTATCTGGAATTTAAAAAAAGACCATTTCTACCTTTTCAAACTATCTCTGCTATTCTTCAGCGATAACAAGATTGCAAATTAGATGCAGTGATGGACATATTGGATTTCAGATTGGCACTATTTTCATTTTGGGCCAAATAGACATCATTAAAAGTCTTTTAGTGAAAATCAAATGTAAACATAATTCATTCAGCAAGGACAGCAAGATTTTCAAGAGCCATACTGGATGTACAATACAAGAGTTTCACTGAGGACCAACAAATGATGTGAAAATCCAATGCTGATATAGCCATCCTATTGGGAGGAATGGAGATAACAATATTTTCCTGATGACAACTATATTAAATTTTATCAAATTTGTACTTACAGGTGTTGTATTTCATATAAGCATAAAGTCAAGGAACACCACAAGTTTACACACTTTAAAGTCGGGAATAAATGGCCAGAAATCTTTGCAGTTTACTTGTTATTTATTCTAGAATATATCTGTCATCTAACAGCCACTTATGGTTAACTATCAAGTTTATGACCTGTTCAGGTGATACTTAGTTAGAATATAAGGAAATTTATCCTAGCTCTTGTTTGTTTTGGCTGAAGCCTGTGGTCAATATAACATATTCAGCTGCACAGTAAGAACTAAAATCAGATTTGTGCACCAAACCCACAGCCATAACAAATGCAAAAAATAAGGTTTTAATACATGGAGTGTTGACAGGCTTCCATTTTCTAAAGTTGCTATTGTCAGTCAAGCTAACCCCAATTTTGATCTGCTGCATACACAAATCCATTTTGGTCTATGATCATATGCAAGAAATCCTCATAAAAAAATAGCCTTAAAAGGTCTACATGCTTGATAATCTCCATTTTTACATTTCATTTTGAAATACCACTGAAAAGGGGTTGACCAGCCATTATCAGTTTTGGTACACAACACTCGTATTTAATATTTTCTGGTTCAAACTCACCCATTGATATTTCCTGTAACACTTTCCCAGCTCTAATAATCTCATATTTCAAAATTTTCAAACTCACAAACTCACTGACATCATAATAATAATAATAATAATAATAATAATAATAATAATAATAATAATGAGGACTTTGTATAGCGCCTAATCTTTAGAAGCTCTAAGCACTTCACAACATTAGGCAACACCTACAACATAAAAAAACCCAAAAACATATATAATGATATGATTACAAAAAACAAACACCATGAAATTAGAAAACATAAAACATGCTGAGAATATTTAAGGTTGGAAACATTATTAGGTCTTTAAGTTTGTTCTTGCAGTCAAAATAGGTGAGTTTTAAGAGTGCTCTTGATAAAGATCACTGTATCTTTTTGTCTAAGTTCAGTGGGTAATTTGAAGACAACATCACTATCTTCAGTCAGTAGTTTCCAAATAATATCATTATCTGAAGATGATCCATGTTTGGTGTGAGCCATTTTGAGTTCTCTAGCTAATGTCTATTATAAACATGCATTTGTAAAACTTCTTTGACGAATGGTTGAAATAAAGACTGAATGCTTGTTCCTGGGCTCACTGTACCAATCAAATTTAGTTTCACAACCACTGATGTCAAGCTGAAGAACCAAGATGTATAAACAGTTGCTCACCTGAAAAAAATGACTTCATGCATGACAAGCAGTATGAGACTTACTTGTGGTTAAAAAACAAGCATGATCTGTTTTGGGGACAGACTGAACCACAAATTAAAGCTCTGATGGCATGCAAAGTAGGTTCCAAGAAGATCATAACAATTAATGTGAATTATATCAGCAAATATGCTTTTACACAAGTCAATATGTAAAATGTGTGGGAATATGCATTAGCAAGAACATTATTTTTATTTTAAGATATTAAAGATGAAATTAGTAATGAGAAGTGGCCTCTTTTCCTGAACAAGTGTAAAATTTTGTTGAGACACCATATATAAAATTGACACAAAATTGGGAATTTCTCACTAACCATCCTGATTATGTAAGTTTCTCGGCTTTTGATGAAATTAAACTCAAAGAAAGTAAATTTTTGTAGAAATGCCAAGACAGAAAGAAAAAAATTTACCTAAAGCAAATCCTAGATGGATAGCCTTCTCTCTGAATAACACATCCATGCATGTGGATGGATTAAGTTGCCGTGAGAAGGCATCAGCCAAAATCTCTGAGATACACACTCCATGGTCCATCAATGCCTGAAAACAGTGGTGCAGCAAATGCCTAAAAATGAAAGAATAATATTAATTGCATCTCAACAAAAAGGCTACAGCCTACTTGTCAAGCCCAGACTCCAAAGAAAAACTTTAAAGATTGTTATGTGTCTAGGCTCGTACAAAAGTAACAAAGAAAAGAGTGAAGCCAAACAGCTTGTAAAATTTAACAAAATAATTTATTTCCCTAGAAAACAAGATAATCCTAGAATTAATAATATAAGTCCTATCAATAAAAGGTCCTAAGTGAATCACAGTTCAAATCCCGATGAAGTTCCAAGATGGAAGGTGATGACGTCTTCAATAACCTGCTTTGTCCTGATGTGTCAACAGTTCCTTGTTGAATCACCAAAAATAATATTCCAGTTTGGAATTCTAAATAATTTCTAATAAATGTCTTTGTCCAAGAATTCTGATGAGCACTAGTAATTTCCAGGGAAAATAAATTACTTTAAATTGAATGTAAAAAAAATTCAACTTTGATCTCCAAAGGTTAAAAGCAAAACTGGCCAAAATCACTATGATGACACGAGATTTAAGCCTAACTACAACGCAAAACAGATCCCCGTATGGGGTCACGTGATCACTTCCTCCGAGCTGCGTAGAAACATTTACATGCTGATTATCATGTACGCTAGGTACAGATTTGATTCTATTGAATGAATCTTACAATAAGATTGAATAATAAAAAAAGTTGTTTACTCCAAAGCTGAAACTGGTTCTGAATCTAGGTCAGCAAAAGATACAAAGTTTCAAACTACTGACTGTTTATCCGGTTAAAGAGGACTGAATTGAATTTTCTGGAAAAATGTCAAATCCAGTGAATAAAGTTATCATTACAATAACATGTAATGAAATAAAATTTAAAAAAATTAAAACTAACACACAAGTAATTAAATTACATATACATAACAAGATTAAACAACACTGCTAGTCATGACAATTGGCACTGGCAGAAAAACAACTGATCGAACGAGTTAAACAAAATGAAGGTACTTCTTTGCCCTGATTATACACTAAAATGCATGCATGTGGATTTAATTTTTTTATTTATCAAAATCTGATTTGATATTAATTTTGATCTCCAACAGGTAATGTCCTTGGTAAAGATCTTTATGACAGTTCACAGAAACATTCTTGGCAAGTTATGATACAAATGGTTATCAATCACCAGATGCAAACATTATAAATCCACATCTAACATTCACATGCTATGCTGGCATATCATGGCCTTTCCTATTTCAATGAAATAAAAGAATGAAATATTACAGATCCTGATACCCAGCCTTATTATACCATGGCAGAGCTGTGTGTAAGCTGTTTATAACTGGTACCCTTCCTTGAAACAAGTTGCAGTCCCAGCTCCAGAACTTGGAGTCCCAAAAAGGATACTTTTTTTTGTCATGCAATGACTCAAAACACTATGAGCATGGTTCTATTAACAACATATGTCACCAGATTGCCAATGCTCATTCATTGTGAAATATTTAGTACCATCCTATCTACTTATATTGACATCGACTATGTCGACAAAAAAGCAATGGCTCATGGTCTTTTGTTACCACCAAATAAATCATGCTTAAGTAAATGTTAAGATAAAAGGTAAATGCATATTTTGACAGAAACCTCACCTCCCAACTTTAACAAATCCTGTATCATTGCACATTTACTTGACACAAAAGAAATAATATACAGCTGCCATAGAAAAAGTACACATATGCGTCATGTATATGTAATTAAATTGTTTGTTTGCTAGTTTTAAATTTTTTTTATTTTTATTTTATTCCATTACATATTATTGTAATGATAATTTTGTCTACTGGATTTTATTTTTTTTTAGAAATTCAATTCAGTTCTGTTTGACCTGATAAACAGCCAGTAGTTTGAAACATTGTATCTAATTGCTGACCTCAATTCAGGAATCAGATAGAGTTTGGAGGAAACAATTTTTTTTAATTATTTGTTCCCAGAGTAAGAATCATAATTTTAGCTAGGGCCATACCTAGCATATGTGATGATCGGCATGTAATTGTTTTACATTGTTCTGTTAAGATGACCACATGACCTCCATTTGGGAATCTGTTTTGTGTTTCAGTTGGGCTTTTAACTCATCTTATCATAATAATTTGCCAGTTGTGCTTTAAACCTTTGAAGCTCAAAGGTGTTTTGTTGTGACCAGTTTGAGTTGAAATTTTTCTATTTTTTGGAATTAGTAATTTATTTACCCTGGAAAATACTAGTGCTCATCAGAATTCTTGGACAAAGGCATTTATCAAAATTTATTAAGAAATTCTAAACTGGAATATTATTTTTTTGTGATTCAACAAGGAACTGTTGACACGGCAATGCTTTGAAGGTTATCGAAGATGTCATTGCCTTCCATCTTGGAATTTTATCAGGATTCGAACTGTGATTCATTTAGGACTTCTCATTGACAGGACTTCTATTTTTTAATTCTTGGATTAATTTTGGATTTGATTCATAAACTGTAAGTCCTTTTTCTTATTTTTACCTTGTTTTTCTAGGGAAATAAATTATTTTATTAAATTTTACAAAGCTTGTTGTCTTCACTTTTTCTTGTTACTTTTGTACGAGCCTAGACACATAACATATGATAAAATCAATTGAAAGTGTATCTGCATGTGTATGACACTGAAAACTTGTGATGATTTTACAATCATCTTGGGACTTTGCATTCCTCCAACAATCAAAACAAGTCTCAATATCTTGGCTCTATTTTTTCTAAATACATTATATGATAAAATTCAGGTGTTTCAAATATCATGTGAGGATTTATAATATGATGGATTATAACTGATGAGTAATGTTTATCAAACAAATTGAATCACACACATGTAATTAGTAATGTAAATGATCATTAGGAACCAACAAACGATTCAAAGGTGTTTCAATCTCCTTGTCTGCTATGATTTACCATGGCTTCACCTAACATCACTGAATTCACTTTAACTTTGTTTATTAGCTTGCACACTAGACTGATACTTGCTTTATATAACAGACAAATACAACAATGAGGACTCAGCTGTCCGAAATTTCATGCACTTAAATGAAAAGTATGTGTACTTTTACTTAGATTTTGGCATCCTGCAGAACTCTTTTATACTATATGCCATACCAATATCACATTGGGGCATATAAACACAATGGAATGTTTACATAAAAAAAAGTAAATGAAACACAGATTATTTCTGTTCTTCATGGACAGGTGTACTTTCCATGAAGGTAGAATATATATGCAACTCAACTTGGCAAAAAGGGTTCCTAGATGCTGCCTTCATGAGTAGGTGCCTTTTACATGCAAATGTCCATTGTATTTCTTTACAATGCAGAATTTTATAATTGTATTTCTATCTGTTAAAAAAATTTCAAAAAAGAACGCCCAAAGCATCATTCAAATCATTCTTGAAAGAACACCGTTCTAAAGAACTGTCAAATGAAACCAATTGGATACTATTCTAGAAGTGGCCAGTTGATGCAGCCTGAGATGATTTGTTCCGACTTAGTTTTCTTCTCTCTTTCTTTATGTAATGATGATTAACGTCTCTTACCTTTTGTCATTGACTTTTAGAACCTTGGAAAATGTTTCCAGCTCTGAGAATTCCATGCCCAGCTGACACAATCTTCCTTTATTATATAACTGCAATGGGTAGGAACAATGATAATAAAATCTGTTACATTTGTACAGAAGGCACTGGCAATTTTTTTTCCCATAGGAGCTTATCAGTTTACATGTATTACATTTTCTTTAACAAAATGAATATATCTCATCACATCATTGCAAATGTAATTAGCTAAATTTGTTTCAGTTGTTCAACTAATCCTGGCATTTCCTGACTACAACTGGTCTTGAACTAAATGAAATTGAAATAGCTGATACAGATTTAGAAAAACTGCAACCACTAAACTACCCCTGACAGATGCCAACAAATTTGACTTGTAGTTCTAATATTTTGGGAAAATTCAATGAAGCTATAAACACAACAATTAATCATAAGTCCTATCTTCTATTCATTTTTATGCAATTAATGGCGTGACAATTTTTTCTCACACATTTATTAAACACATTGTGTGGGCGCATCTTTTTACCCAATGACATCCAATTATACCCAATGACACCAAATTATGTCTAAATCACAATTTCTTACAAAAACCAAAATTTATATTAAAAATTAAAAACCACTGAAAACTGAGTATAGCAATTACATAAATCTATTGCCTTAAAACAATAGACCAATTTTCTCTAGACCCTTCTTACACACACCCATGATAATTACTACAAAACCATTATTAACAATACATTTCCGATTTTTGCCACTTTCACTGAAAGACATAAACCACCTTGAACAATTTCTTACACAATCCAATTTGTTTATGAATAAGAATTTACACTAAAAAAAAAATTGGGTAGAGCACATTACTATTATATATTTTTTTGTTACAGACTGTCAAAGATGGATATTCAGTTTTAATGTATTCAGCTACAAGAGAAGCAGCTCTTATGCATAATGAGAGATCACCTGCATCTGAAAACTCCAGTTAAGACAACCATAGTCAACCAATTGATGAAATAAGCTGTTTCCTGTTGTAGCAGCATGAGATGTCCACTCCATTCATTCTTTTATCAGTTACTGTTGAAGTAAACTATTTCTTTATTGCTATCTCACTGGTCTTGTATGGACACCAATTAGATGCAACACAAATCCTGGATCAACAACATTATGGTCTAAATATTTAAAAGATAACACGAAACATTTTTTGACCAATGTAGCAGCAGTAAATCCCAATGACCATCTCTGATGTTCATTAATTTTTATCCAAAGGGACAATCTGTATAAATGATGGCTGCATGCAGACTTGGAACAGTGCGTATATACACACAATTTAAGGGTAAAATCATTGAGGCACCTATAGTCAACATCTGACAAAAATACTGCAAAAATAAGCATCTTGATCATATAAAGTATTCATTATGTTAGGTAACTGCCCACATGGTCAAACCACCTCTATTACGAGGGCACAATTTTCACATTTTGGGATTTGTCTAAAGTTTGATCCTTGGGTACAGTTTAAGAATGAACATTAATCACATGAGAATAATTGGTACAATACCCTGTTTTCAAATAAAATTATATTTGGTTTGTGATGGATGACCAGGCAGTTGGGCTACCTGAAAATCTGAAGGAAGAAATCTGTAATTAACAAAGGGCCACATATGGGAGAGGATATATATATACACCCACAAGAAAATGGAAATCTGAGCTCAAATTCAGATCCCCCAGGTCACAAATATGTAGTAAATTTCAGCTTGATGTCTATATAATAAAAAATGTATTAGCATTTGAAAACCCTGTGTTGTCAACAGGAAAATCTGTGAGTGAAAAAATTATGCTACCCCTCCCAAAGGTGTACTAGGTGGGTGAGTGGTCTAAAGTGCTTGCATTTACCCATCTCACCTCTGTCTAAATAGGTTCGAGTCTCAAACTCTGCCAATGTGGGTGTGTGAGAAAGCGTGCCTGTAGCTTCCCATGGGTCAATGGTTATTACTGGGATTTTCCCAGGTTCTTCCTACATCAGGAATAGGCTACTGGTCACCTATCTTGTGCTGAAAAATGGCGTTAAAACAAAATGAATAACTTCCCCACACCACTTCAGTCGGCAAAAACTTTAAAAGTGGAATATTTTACTGAAATTTTTCATGTAGCCATCATTTACATAGATGTACACTTGGATCAAAATGTTATTGATATCAGAGATGGTCACCCATGGATCTCCAGATGACTTGCCATGGAATAGCAACCAGGGATGATGCCAGAGGGCGATTGCAACCAATATTTAGATTTTCTCAAAATGTCAAGCCTGGTACTTTCTCCGCTTTCCTATGTAAAAATCTGACTATTACATCTTAATGTATTCATGGTTTAAAGGTCAACTATCTATATTTAACATATATGACACTGGGCCTTTTGTACAACATATTCAGTTGAAATAAACGAGAACATTTTTCAAAATGCAGTAAAACTAAATAAACAAATATATACGCTGACCTACGATACTTTTTAAATACTTTGGAGACCATTTTACAAAAATAATGCTATAATGTATGAGAATATGTGTGTAAAACCCCCAAACTACGTCTTTTAAAAGGTCACCCATGCTAGCAAAAACAGTAACTCTTCCCAGGACATGGGTCTGTAAAAATGTAAATAATGGTACAAATACGGAATAAATTGAGTTAAAAAAACACACAAACACCCATTTTATGACAACGCAGACATTTATACGAAGGAATCAGATTATACACGTTTTCATTTATTATACTAAATGTATTAAAAACATTTGGTACAATTTTTGGTGTGTAATGTCTTTTCAAGGTTAGATAGACTTGTTACATATCACGGGTAATATTGAGAGGCATTGACAGGCCTATTTAATGTAAACTTTTCATGTTCAGTATAGGCAAAAAGAGGCAAAATTTAAATTATTTTGAAGAAAAGAAAACCAATTCATGACATTTATTGTCAATATCAATCTATTCTGAATACTGACATTATAAAGAACAAACAATCAATCTGTGCCATATCACTTTATTTAAATCATAAAATAATCATAAAATGATAAATATTTTGTGAGAACTGTGCCAGTTCCTTCTCTCAAACTCTCTGATTTCACAATTTAATACTACTTCATGAACTGTATAATACTGCTCAAAGTTGATCAGAATTATTAAGAAAGTAAAAAAAAATTATACCAAATTTTAAAGTTGCAACATACACAATTTACACCACTGAAATGCAGATTTACTGTAATAATAACTTAGCGGAAAACCTGTACAAGTATAATAAAGTGAACGAGGAATTTTTCAAGAATTTTGTCCATGTAACTGACATCTCTTGCAGAATTGTGGAAATATTCAATGCAAGTTATTTTTCTGTTTGTTTATTTTGTGTCATTAATTGTAAAGATATGAAAATTGACCAAAACTACCTCATCATAATTTAATTCTAAAGTAACAATTGTTATTTACTAAATTGTGATTTCAGATCGACATATATATGTACAAGAGTTCTGTAATGATTATGCTTTATTTTATGAGTAAGATATAATTTCAACATGTGTAATTCTTGTGATTATGGTATTTTATGGAAAAAACAAATTGGGGGAGGAAGCTTAAACAAGGCACAATAAGGCTTCAGAAGTACCTGAAACAATGAACAAGTAAATTTATTGTTAAAGCTGAAAGTTCACTAAACATTTCCATATTACCATATGTAAGAAATTTGCAAATTTTAGCTTGAAATAACCATGAGGTCAAGATTCTGCAAAAAGTGACCAAAGACCTATATTAAAATTGTGGATGGTGCATGTGACTGAATACACGCCGTGAAATTATTTGAAATGATATCATAAAGAGGAGTTCAATATTTAATTCTGCACACACAAATTATGCATAAAACATTAAATTTTAAGAGCAACATATAATGTCAACATGTGTATGACTCAAAAATATAGTATTTCATACAAACGGGGGGGGGGCACTTGATAAAATGGCACAGAAAGGCTTCCAAAGTACCTAGAATTGAGGAAAAGTCTATTTATTCATATTGCTGAAAGTTCAACCAACATTTATATATGACCATATCTAAGAAATATACAAATTTCAGCTTGAAATAACCTGATGTCAAGAACTTGCAAAAAGTGAAAAAGACATATTAAAAATGGTGGACGGTACATGTGTTGAATGCTTCCTGTGAATTTATATGAAAAGATATCATGAAGATGTTTTCAGTTTTAGATTCTGCACAATCGAATTATTCAGAAAACATTCCATTTTTATTTATTCTAAAATTCTGAAAAATTCATCCCTTGTTGCTACATGGAATGACTCAATTTGGTAAAACGCACCTTGCACAAACTCTTGAATTATAAACTCACGCAAACAGCATAAAAGAAACATATCAAACTTGATTTTTTGTAGTACATTAAATATCCACTTCAAAACAGCTTCTTTAACTTGTATAACCTGGTAGTTTATTATTCTTGTCCTATGTCCATGAATCAGAATACAAATTGGAGCAAGTTACGAATATTTTGCATTCAAAACATTTAAACACGTACAATTTATATACCTTATAATATATGTCAAACTGGACATTTTCGGGAAGGGCTTTCAGTTCCCTTCTGTGACGTGAGTACGATGTAACAATTGCAGAAACTGCTGTGTTGTACAATGAGTCTGGAACCCACTCAAGAGCACAGGCTGACGCCATACTGAATATCTTTCCTAGTCTACCGAAAGACTGGCCCCCTGTCATACTTTTCATGTTATTATGAGCGGTAGTTTCCCTCTATAGGGAACCAGGCTAGTCGACAACGATCTCAAAAGAGTTATTTCCCCTGCTTTCAGGCTCTTACCAATGTTCAAACTGGATGAACTATAATGGTATCACGGTACCAACTGTTTTTCCATAGACCTCAATGCTAATGTTTTGCGAAATAAATATACGTTCTATCCTACCTCCGCATGCATATCACACACTGTCAAAGAGAACAATGTTAGATTGTCAATTTTATAAGGACAGAACCAGGTACTCCATTGCATTTAAGAGAGATAACTCTGCTGGAACTAGACAGGGGTAAGAGTTATCTAGTCACACCAGACACATTTTCAGTCATGTGTACCACATTTAAAAAAAATCATAAAAAATACAAAATGTGATCTAGATATGAATTAACATAATCTCACATGTTGCCAAGAGGCACAACTTTTTTTTTAAGTCTAACAAAAAGTACAACTCTTACATAATGCACCAATCACAGCTAGTTTTGTTGTTTACTTCTGAATACCTTAAGCTCCGCCCACCTGGGGGTTGTACAATTGGTACCGTTATACCTAATCGCCAATGTACACAAACTCAATGTTTAATAAAATAGTTTTAGTTATAATAATAATAATAATAATAATAATAATAATAATAATACTCTGTAACATCGGACATCATCCCAAACTGCATGCATGTATTAAAATCATGGTACAAGCACAAAGCATAACGATTCTTGGATTAACACACTGATTCTCTAACTTTTAAAGATTTTGCTAGATAAACGGCAAAATTATGTATGATATTAATATTATGATTAATTCTCTAGATAAAGTTATAACACTTGATGTTATTGGATCACAATGAACGTATGAAGGTACATAGGCCTTTCTGAAATTATCATACATGGGACATTTAACAGCAAAGTGAAACTTGTCTTCTATATCTGCACAAAAGGGCAGAATCTAACATAGGGGATATTTTTGTATCTAACTATATTTGCTATTATGTAAAAGCTTCCATTTCTGAACTTAATTAGCAAGCTAACACTGTACGAAGATTTCATATAATTTATATAGTACTGAGAACTCAGATGTTTCTGATCTTGTTAGATATTCATCCAATGTAACTCTCCATTTAGCTTTGTTGAAAAATATTTTGCCACGTTGTTTAAGTAAAATTAATAAGAGTTTCTCACCACCCACTCCTTCATTAACCCAAACTTCTCCCATTCCGCATGAAAACAGTGGATTCTTAACCTTACTCATCTAAGAAAGTGTTCACTCCATGACAATTGTAGGTTATAGCCTTGTTTTGGGAATCTATCATCAGTCATCTTTAATAATTTGAACCAGTACTTAAGAATTTTTATATAACCTACTGCTTACATTGACACTATACCAAACTCATTATAGACAAAAGCGTTTGGTGTGTGTTTTGTATGTGGAATAATATATTTGCAAAATGATGCATGTAAACCTTCAATATCAGTTGCTTTGTGGAAACCCCAGACGTCCGACCCATAATTCAAAATTGGTGCTAATTTAGTACAAAATATTTGGAATAGAGTTTTTGTAGACAGCTTACCGAACCGATTAAGTTTAGTCTCCAAACTATAAAGTCACTTTGCCGCTTGTAGTGCTAGCATTTTCTTAATACATATACCACGAATTTTTAGAAGAGAATACACATCCAAGATATCTACTGTCCCTATCACATAATCATCAAAATACCAACTTTAACATATTCTCAAATATCTCCCTTTTCCAAAGACTTCAAGGTTTATCTTTGTTTTCCAGATAACGAAACATTCGTTAGTTTATTCAGAATTCTTTGAAGTTGAGTAGCAGTTTCGGCAAAGGCAACCAAGTCATCTGCATACAACAGTGCAAATAATGTAGTAAATTCTAGTGTTACAACGTTATTCTGGTTTAAATCGTTTAGGAATAATGAAAATAACATAGGCAATAAAATAACAAACTTACCCCAGCCGGACAGTTAAATATTTCTGTCATGCCATTTGGCGTTTTCACACAAGCTTTGACATTTGCATATATTGCGTTTAGTATCTTAAGAATTTTCTACTAATATGTTCATTCACTATTTATGATAAAGCAAGCTCCTGTCAATACGATCAAAGGCTTTTTCGTGATGAACAAACCTCATCATTTCCACCTGATTTTCCCGACTTCATACATTTTATAGCATGTTGTACTTCTGATTCAGTTATTTTACTGTCCAGATTTTCATGACGAAAATTAGCTGTTTCGTTTAATCTAAAAGTTTGGTCCATCTCATATTGTATATTAAATAACTCAGAAATGTACTAGTACCATCTGGTGTTGTTACTTATTCTATGCATGGTGCTTGGACATATAAAATTCTCCAGAAGCGTTTTGAGTCCTTATCTGAAAATACTTTTTCAAGTCTTGTCTTTTCCTTTTCTCTGTACAGATCGCGTATGTGCCTTGTTGTGTTTTTGCACATATTTCTAAAATGCTTATATTTAGCCAAGTTATCTGACATTTTATCATTTCTGAAGTTTCTAAGTGCATCAAGTACTCTACATTTTCCTGCTATTTACAGTCTACATTACGGATGGCATGATGGTATTGAAAATTATTCGGCCCTTAGGTGCAGGTAGAAACTTTACATTATATAATTTTAATTTTTGAATTAAAAAGGTTTTTTACTTTTTCTTTTTTTTTAAAAAGGACTGTGCTATAATATTTTGTTTCCTAACCGTAGACCTGTCAATACTCCTGTCTAGAGCGTCCGCCTTGGAAGCGGGAGGTTGCAGGTTCGAACCCCGGCCGAGTCATAATAAAGACTTATGAAAATGGTACTAACAGGTGCCTCGCTAGGCACTCAGCATTAAGAGTTTAGTGTTAGGCCTGATGGGCGTAGTGTCAGGATAATGTGACTGGCTGGGACATCATTCTACATGTCTGCGGCATGATGTCCCAGTGCTAGACCTCTCTATAAACTGTCACACTGCAGAGATCGTAGTGATATGACTGAAATTTGTTTAAAGCTACGTTAAAAATCTAGATCACCTCTCTCTCTCTCTCTCTCTCTCTTTCTCTCTCTCTCTCTCCTGTGTTATGTGTATTTAATTTAATTGTTGGTTAGTTTAATTTCTTTTATTTCATTACATGATATTGTAATGCAACATTGTATGTTGGACTTGACCTTGTCCAAAACTGAGTTCATTTCTTTTTAACCTGATTGACTTTATACAAATTTTATTAATTCAAAACAACTAATACATAGCTAAATTATTCTCCCTGTGTATGGGCTTAATATCAGGATCACTATTAATAGAAGAGGTAAATATGTTTATTTGGGTAAAAGTTTTGGAGTTTCCAAAGTGAATAATCCAGGTTATTATTTTCTAAACATCAGGATCATTCAAGAAAATTATTTTCCATTAGGTAATTTTTTTTTGTTGAAAATGCTAATTGTGACCTGAGGTCAAGTAGAGAACTATACAATCTTGTGATTGTGAGGACTTTTTCATTCGTGCTTTAACATCTAGCACTTTCAAGTTGTATAATGTTATGTCCAGTTGCGATGAATCGTTTTCTTTAAATTATTGACTTAAGTGATTATTTTCTCTGGAAATACAACAGTGCTCTGTTAAATTCTTGGATAGAGACGTTCACTGGAATTTATACTGAATTCAAACCTGTAATTATATTACTGTGATTCAACAAAAGACGGTTGACACATCAACATTCTATAGGCTATAACAGACACGTCATCATCTTTAGTTTTTAGATTTCTTCGGGACTTTACTGAGTTTTATTCAGAACTTTAAATTACTGGGACTTGTGTCTGTAATTCTTGGATTATTTTAGGATTTAATTTGCAATACCGTAAGTACTTTTTTTCTCATTTTCACTTTGTTTGCTAGGGAAATAAATTATTTGTTAAATGTGGCTTCTTGCACTCTTTTCTATTACTTATTTTATGAGGATAGACTCGTAACAACGGTCTCAGTACCACGCAGTTTAGTGAAGACTTTACTTTTACTGCTCCGGTGGCATAATGTTAGTGAAATGCTGATTTTTGCAGTAGCACAATTTTAGTGCCTCGAGTACCCGAGTGGTCTAAACCGCTCTACTTTACTGATCAATGCCGTCTCACCTTTGTCTGCTTGGGTTCGATTCTCGGGTTCAGCCAATGTGGTATGTGAGAAAGCTTGCCAGTAGTCATGTTTCTATGGTACTTACCCTGGTTTTCCCAGGTTCCTCATCCACGAGTTAGACCGGCCGCCATTTATAGCTTATCTTGCGCTGAAAAACGGCGCTAAACCTCAACAGTGACAACCACAATTTTAGTGAGAAAAAGCTGAATATATACTCTCTCTCTCTCTCTCTCTCTCTCTCTCTCTCTCTCTCTCTCTCTCTCTCTCTCCTGCCTCATGGGCGCCCGATTTTGGACTTGGTAGGACTTTGTGCGGGGGAGGGGTCAGGATTTTCAAGGGGTGTCATTCAGTCACGGCCGGGAGAGTTAGTATAAGAAGCAGTCTGAAACTGAAGCTAATATTTATTAAGCGTTTTGAACAGAATCTTGTAACATATTTTCAGCTTCATTTGCATGA